>JANAVB010032897.1:0-46508 GCA_029216955.1 Iris pallida
TGAACAATCAAGTTCTCGGGTGCCTAGACTTAAGCCAACAAGCCGTGCAAGACGACTTAACCCACGGAACATGCGAAGGCTATGCCAAGCCTTGGACGAAGGGACCGTGCATGCTTTTATCAAGCATTCATGCGGGCGACGCCTATGACTTAGGCTAATTCAAACGTTGGGACTAAACGACGGGACCGTGCATGCTTTATCAAGCATTCACGCAGGCGACGCCTATGACTTAGGCTAATTCGAGTGTCGTGGCAACTTATCAACTTAGGCCAACTTCCTTCTCCCAAACCACGGTATGAAGGACCGAGTATCATTTGAAAGCACGCTGAGCTGATTTCTAAGCAGACCGTGGGACCATTTTTCATGTTCTAAGACATTTAGACCCGTCGGGATTATTCTCTTAGCTATGTGGATGTGTCTATTTTATTAACAAGTCTAACTTGTGCAAGTTGAAAACATGCGAGTTATTAAGTGAAGGCTAAGATGGGGCAAGTTCACCGAAACTACCCCACCTGAGCGAGGAGTCACCTCGACCGAGCGAGCCTTCGAGCAGCCGTTACAAGGCTAGATCCGAACGCCGTCGGCGTTTCGATTCCTCCGATTGACTTTGCGGAACGGGGCACTACAACATACACCACTCAGAACAAGTCTCATCCTCGAGACTTTCCTGAAGGCTTGCCATCCTACCATTTCTATGGCCAAAACTTAATCGTGCCTAGACACGGGACTATAACGGTCGAGCGAGGTATGCCATAATTTATCGTACACACTCCGCCTACGTATTTCTTTGATTCCGAGCCACGCTCGCACTAGTATCAATTTTTCTTTAACATGATTCCAATTTCTCGACACTCTTCCATTCCTCAAGTCATACTTGAACTCAACGTATCACTTGGCTGGATCGTGCACGCATTCCAGGTGTCTCCCCAAAATACATGTATTCAGCCAAGCCGCATGATAGAGAATTCGTCATTCTCACTCGAGTCGTATCGTGCACATACTCAGGCGTCCCTGAAATATATGTATGTCAGTCGAATCTCGTGAAGGGTATTCCTATATTCTTGATTCAGTCTATCCATCCATGCACATCCTCAAGATCAATCTTTTATTGCTAACTCTTAAAACAGGGACGTCTCGCCTAACCGCTAGGCCATTTTTCAAGGCTAAGTCAATATCTGGATTGGAATCATAGTTCTCCAACAATAATGCCAATACTGACCCCAATCCTAGGGTCAAACCAAGTCGATAATACGGGATTTTCTACCCAAGCTCGCGTCACTCAGATTTCTAAACATCGAACACGATCACCTAATTCGCATCAAGGCACGCGTTGCGCATATTCGAATCCATTCAATTCACCAATTCTAACCAATTCATGTATTCGATCACAAGGTCGTCTAGCTCGACAATACGTTGTGCCCCAATCTCACGTGAGTCCGATTATCCACGGTGGTTCATGAATCACCATGCCACGATCCCGTAGAATAATCATTCTCATTGGGGCGTAACTCTTGTTTGAGTCTAGACTAATTCATTCTCGATACGAGGATTGGACCTACTCAATCCTCAAGTTCAATTAATCAAGCACACGAAGTCATTCTTGAGTCCACATTCGCGTCAAACCACAAGTCGAAGCAATTATATTGCCATGTCGTGCAAGTTCGATCACCCCCGCTGTATGAATCACCATACCAGCGCACATGCGGAGTGATCGCTCTAATCTGCGTGACGCATATGCGAGACTGGAGTTGCGCTTGTATAAGACAAGAATGTCAACGTTGTGGTTTATCGACGAAGCAAATCCAAACATTTTATTTTTCTCCAAGCCAAGATCTCAGTTCGATAGTCTGTTTGTCATTCGTTCAACTAGAAAATCCTCGAGCCAAGTCTATCTTTTTCTACGACACGTTTCAATATCCCGAGCATAGCAACCATTGGAACAATGACATCTTGCACGATCATCGTTCCTCGAATCAGAGTGCCCCCGAGTTATCGTACATCGATCTTTGATACGCCTCAATACCATCGATGATGTATGTAACCTAACGATCTTTCTTTGTAATGAACTCCGAGTCGTGTAACTGATGCTATTGTCCGAGTTGGATATTCCACAATCTTCTCGATATTCAAGATCAAGTTCGGTCGCTATTCCTCAAGCTAGTTTCAAGATCGTTGTCCAAAACTCAAGTCACATTTCATTTGACTCAATCCGAAATCAGTACGTGCGATCCTCTAGATCTCCTCGATCAAGACATTCACCTGTTTCATCATTTCGAATCATTTTCTAACTCGCGTTGTCCATTCACAAGTTATCCAAACGATATCTCGTTTGGGACATTCGAAGTCACGACCAACTAAGTATGACGCATTCTAAGGCTTTGCGAGATCGCATCGCCTCGCCGACATACTCGTTCTCACGTTTAATCCTTAATTTTGCTCGAATGATTTCCAACACAAACCATACACCACTTAGGATTCGATCTATCAGATCTAGTCCAAATCACGTTCGCGTTATTTGCTAAAATATCTTTCAGATTCGTTCGACGAATCTCTAGCGTAATCGCTCACGACGCACTAAGTCGTTCGTATTATTCCTCAAAATCTAATCCAATCTTTCGTGTATGCCTAAGCGTTAGTTCGATAGCGTTCCTATCGATATACACTCTAAGTGTATCTTCGTTCCCAACCGAGCGATACTCAATATCGCTCGCAACCCGTTTGCACCATAAAGTCTAGGTGCGCGACACGCGGCACAACTTAGGCAAAAGGCCGTGTGCATAGCTATCCCATACGGACTATATTCGAGTTTGCATGCTCACTTGCTAAGGTCGATGTCGGACTAGTTAGGCACGCACACGACTTGCTAACTTTTAGCACGAGTTTTCTATCAAGTCAAGTTGACACCGTTTGGCATAAAGGTCATCGCCTATCAATGCGTTCAGCGATGGTCTACCGATGCGTTCGATCGAACGCTTGTACGAGCTTTTGAAAATATTTAGACTTATTGTATAGACATGCCGAGGGACATTTGAGAGAGAGCGCACACTTCTTTTTCTATGATCGTCATCGCTAAGGCGTGATGTCGCACGAGCCTAGATTGCGCTCGTGCAAGGCAGTTTCATAACGACCGATTACAGCGACGGCGACGGGGTCGTCGCACAGAAGTCCCAAGCAAAAACATTGAAACATGCAGCGGAAATTTAAAGGCAACACACAAGATGTTCAAAAGTACTCTTTATTGATATTGAACAATGATATTACAATGGGCGCAAGGCATTGATTACATGTCTCTCATGCTTACTTTTCTCTCATTTTACAAGTCTCTCTGCTCTCACTCATCTCTCGATTACAATGCTTGAGCCAGCGGAAGCTTCGGAAGGCAATGTCCATACATTATGTCCCGTATAAGTCTTTGATTCCATGCGGCCGCATGCTTTGAATCGCCAAGGAACTCCGTGCCTCGACGCATCCAAGCGAGCTCCGCGCCACGAGCTTCTATCTGTGCCTGCACATGAAACTGTATGGGTGTCAGTACTCAACTGTACTGGTGGAATGAGCTCATCGCCCACCCATAAATAACCGACATGTTCATTTACTTTGTGCAATATAAGTTCCTTTACGATTGTCTTTCTAGTCTTGCCGTAGGATCAATTTTAAGACTACGACGCCTGACCAACCCGATGTGCCATGACATGGTCGTGCTATGATGCCAACGTATATTTCGATCGAGGCAGTGCCTCATCGCTTATGTACTTGACCGAACTTCAACTCGGGACGGCAGGGTCGTGCCATACTCTATTCATGACTTCAACATTCTCGAGACAGTGCTTCGTCGAGATGCAACTTATACGAACTCGGCCGTGCCAAGACTTTCACTTAAACTCAAGTGCCTCTAGACCAATTCTCGTGCCAACGACGTCAAAGGGGGACGACTCGCGCAGGTCGTGCCTCTAGACCTTGCTTAGACTTGTTCGTGCTTCAAGATTGAGGCCGTACCTCGCTAACTTATCAAGACTTATCCATGCTACCGCCTTGCGGCCTTCCTGTTCGACTCATAAACCAACTTAGACAAGACTTGTCAAACCTAGTGTTAATATCATGAACATCCCGACGCCAAGTATCGTGCCAAGTACAGTGCCTATGCTGCAGCCCAATCTTAGGCCTAGACATTGTGTTACCGACTAGACCTACATTCAAGTTTTAGACCCAATCCAAAGGCATACACGCGGTTTGCCGCTATTCTGCCGACCCATCTACATGAGTGGTCACTAGCAATGTCAAGTTATCTTGGACTCGGCTCAGGGAATTTGGTCCGCCCTTCCATGGGTAGCTAGCCCCGGAAGCGTCGAATCTCCCATGCGGTTATCCGGCATCCTGCTTTGAGCCGCCTCGCTTCCCCCGGGCCGACATGATCCCGGCGCCCCGGCGATAATTCGAGATGACTACACATTGTCGACAAGTTGTCCAATGACCATGCAGACTCAACTCAATCTATCCAGTCCTTCCTTATTCATGACCATGCTTTCTATCTTTCTATCGAGACTCCCAAGTAGCGGGACTGATCTCGTGTGTGTGACTTAATCGAGACTTAGCTAGACTCCCAAGTAGCGGGACCGATCTCGCGTGCTTGCTTATCCAGACTTATCGAGACTCCCAAGTAGCGGGACCGATCTCGTGTATGAGACTGTTTGACACTTAGCGAGACTCCCAAGTAGCGGGACCGATCTTGTGTGCGAGACTTATCGAGACTTATCGAGACTCCCAAGTAGCGGGACCGATCTCGACGATTACCAGTCGCGGGGACTTTCTTTGACCGTGGCAAGCTTTTCACTAAACCGACCGTGGCTCGTGCCTTAGATAGGCCTGGTTCTCTAGGCGACGCTATCGCTCAAGTCATATACTTTATACGACGAGCCTTGTCATCGAGGGACTACGCGACATGACAACCGCAGATAGAGCGGAAAGTGCTAGAAATGGCTTCGATAGCCCAGCACGACTCTTGTCTAACTTATTCGGGCAACGAATCGACGAGCAAAGGCTACGCCGAGCTACGAATCAAGGGAACGTGTCGTGCACGCGTTCGACTTGAACAATCAAGTTCTCGAGTGCCTAGACTTAAGCCAACAAGCCGTACAAGACGACTTAACCCACGGAACATGCGAAGGCTATGCCAAGCCTTGGACGAAGGGACCGTGCATGCTTTTATCAAGCATTCATGCGGGTGACGCCTATGACTTAGGCTAATTCGAGCGTTGGGACTAAACGACGGGACCGTGCATGCTTTATCAAGCATTCACGCAGGCGACACCTATGACTTAGGCTAATTCGAGTGTCGTGATAACTTATCAACTTAGGCCAACTTCCTTCTCCCAAGCCACGGGATGAAGGACCGAGTGTCATTTGAAAGCACGCTGAGCCGACTTCTAAGCAGACCGTGGGACCATTTTTCATGTTCTAAGACATTTCGACCCGTCGGGATTATTCCCTTAGCTATGTGGATGCGTCTCTTTTATTAACAAGCCTAACTTGTGCAAGTTAAAAACATGCGAGTTATTAAGTGAAGGCTAAGATGAGGCAAGTTCACCAAAACTATCCTACCTGAGCGAGGAGTCGCCTCGACCGAGCGAGCCTTCGAGCAGCCGTTGCAAGGCTAGATCCGAACGCCGTCGGCATTTTGATTCCTCCGATTGACTTTACGGGACGGGGCACTACATTGGGTGACTTTAGAAAGACACCCTATTTGCTTCCTAGCTAAGCAGTGCGTGCACTTCTCCAACTTTGTAGACTTGAGCCCTAGAATTACCTTCCTGTTCACCAAGTAGCTCATCCACTTCTCGCTGATATGGCCAAGCCGTCTGTGCCACAACTCGATAGATGCGTCAGAAACTGCGTTCACCTCTTGTGCCCCTATGTGCTCCCCTCCATATAGTAGAAATTGGACTTCTTGCTTCCTCTGACAATCACCATCGAACCTCTGGAAAGCTTCCACTGACCATTTCCGAAGAGACCGAAGAATCCCTCGTCATCCAACCTTCCAACCGATACCAGGTAGAAACGAATACCAGGGGCATGACGAACATCTTTGAGACCAATAACTGCACCCGCCTTCATCTTCAAATTCACATCTCCAATGGCAACCGCCTTCGACACATATCTACTACCCATCTTCAACACTCCACAGTCGCTTGTCGTGTAAGTAAAAAATAGTGCCCTGTTGTGAGATACGTACGCTGAAGTCCCTGAGTCCAGCAGCCAAGAATTGTCATCGCAGGCGACGTTTGTTATAACCTCATCACCTACGACGATCACATCACCTCCATGTATCGAAGCCGCCAATGTAGTGTTCTCATCTTGCTTTCCTTTGTCGCCCTTCTTCTCTATCTTCTGAGCAAAATAGTTCCGTTTGATGCGGCCCTTCTTGCCATAATGGTAACACTCTGAATTCTCGTACTGACCCTTGGACTTCTCTATGCTCTTGTCTCTGCCACCACCTGGACCCCTGCTTTTGCCCCTTCCGTGGCTCTCTGAAACTAGTGCCTCTGAGTGGTGGGATGTGGATGAAGTGCCCCGAGAACGTCTCTGCATATCTTCATTCAGCACCCCGTTCTTGGCAAACTCCAGACTGACCACGCCTTCAGGAGTAGAAGCGATCATAGATACTCGTACGGTCTCCCACGAGTCTAGCAATATACACAACAGCCATAGTCCCTGAACCTCGTCGTCGAACTTGACTCCCATCGAAGATAGCTGGTCAACTACGCCCTGAAAATCACTCAAGTGATCCGTAATAGACGCCCCATACCGCAGATCCATCATCGTCCGGATCAGGAACAACTTGTTTATCCCGGTCTTCTTCGCGTACAAAGATTCCAGCTTATCCCATAACGTCTTCGCATGCTCAATATTGGCAACGTGGTTGTACACGTTCTCATCAACGAACTGTCTGATATATTCGCACACCTATATGTGCTCGAATTTCCAGTCCTCCTCGGATTTATCAACTGGTCGCTCGGAAGCAAATACGGGAAGATGTAGTTTCTTGACAAACAACAAATCTTTCATCTTGCTCCACCAATAGTGATAGTTGGTGCCGTTCAGGTTCACCATGCACACCGGCTTCGCGTCCATCTCTTCTCTCTAGTTTTTCTGTCAACTCCTAACACCCTTCTGAATTCTAGAACCTGGCTCTGATACCACTTTGTTGGAAAAGAAGCGTGGAAACCTTTCTCCAAACTAGAGAGTACCTACGAGAGAACCGAGCAATACAACGTACGAACCAAACACCAAACACAATCCATGCAGACACAGAGAATTTTTGACATGGATAATCCTTGCGGGAAAAAACCACGGGACGATCGGAGTCCAATCCTGAGAAGCCTTCACTAATGAAATAAAGAAGTACACCCTCAACAAACTTCTCCCGATCCAATACGGATTCCCACAACACTTGGAAGCAAGAACAATGATTACAAGGCTACGAAGAACAAAGACGACGAGTAGAGATTACCCGAACACGATCTTCCTTCAAAAACGAACTTCAATCCCCCTTCTTCTCTCCCAAAGTTGCAATGGCACTCTTGCCTCTTTTTTCTCTTTTGTGTGTGTTACGTATGTGACTAGGGTTAGAAAAAACC
The DNA here is from genome assembly GCA_029216955.1 of Iris pallida. NCBI lineage: Eukaryota > Viridiplantae > Streptophyta > Magnoliopsida > Asparagales > Iridaceae > Iris > Iris pallida. The sequence goes on from JANAVB010032897.1 coordinate 7,635, forward strand.
ATATGTAAATACCCTAATCCTGCAACAAAACCTGGACCGTAGGATACGATCCAACGATGATTAAATTACCCTAAAATCTACTTCAGCCCGACAACACAAAGTTTGGGCAGAACTCTGTGTTTTTGTCACAGAACCATTCTGGAACCAAGGGGGCAGAGTTCGGGCCGAACTCTGCCTCCCCTGTTCCAGTATGCAATATGTTGGCTCCCGAGTTTCTCCGTTGATTCCAAATGGCCTCGTCACCTCCCCGAGCTTCTCTGACACACAGACGGGCTCGTCGCACTCCGAGATAGTCTCCACATAGGTTGGGAACCCCACCCACTCCAACACAAGTAAACAAAACTTGACTTCGTATGGAATATCTCTTTTTCTCGATAATTCACGAACAGGTGAGTGGCTTTAATCCTTCGATCCTTAATCTTCATGCTTAACATATTACTTTGTTATTACGTAGTGTTCTGACCAATAATACCTATCAACCAATCCTAAAAGATAAGTAATCACATTGCTATTAAAATGCTATAATGGAATGATGAATATGTGTATTGTTGTAACGAATGTTGGGACCGTTGAGTAGCCATTTATGGTAAAGTTCTTAGATTTGACAGGTAAAAGCAAAGTCCCAGTATTAGGCAGCTAAAATCCATGTATTGTGTAGTAGGCATTTCGAGCTACAACTTGAGAAAATGTGGTAAGACAGATGAGAACTGTGGCATAACTATCAAGTTTACTATCATGCATTGTATGTTCTTAGCATACATGGTCATACACAACTTGTGCACAAGGTTCACTACCAAAATATATTATTTTAGCGACGGCGCAATTCGTCGTCCATCAGTCGCTAATATCATTTAGCGACGGATGGGCGACGAAAAATAGACTTTTTTTGTCCGTAGGTAAACACCACATCGCTAAAATATTATGTTGCCAAATAGTCGACACTTTGACTTTTCTCCGACATATTTGCGACTGATACATAGTTGACGTTTGTACGACGGTTTGGCGACGAAATATTTTAGCGACATACTCGTGACTGCTCACCGACATTAGCTAATACTCCATAGACGACTAGTTAATTAGCGACGGATAAACGACATCCTAAGCGACGTATTGGCGACTACTCAGCGACGTCACATTTCTTTTCCGACACTCTAAATTGTTCGATACCCAAAGTTGGCGACATCATATTCCATCGTTGAGACGTCGCAATTGCGACGTATTAGTGACGACCTAGCGACGGATTATATGTTTCTGATACTCTTTAACTCTCTGATACTCAATGTTGGCGATGTAACTTGGCGTCGTTGTTTAGTCATCATTCCGTCGAAGGTAGTCGGCATTCCGTCGCCAGAGTACTTAGCAACGTAATTATACGTCACTGTTTAGTCTCCATTTCATCGAAAGTAGTCTACAATTCGTCGACAATATACCTAGCGACGTACAAATCCGTCGCTAGGTAGTCACTAAACTATCCAGAACTACAAAAAAAAAGAAATACATTCCTCATATCAATGCAAAACGAACTTGTCGACCACACAGCGCAACCCGTTGTAAAAACACAATCAATATGTAACCCACCCTGTGCAACCCGTTGTAGAACTTTCGTCCAATCGGACCTTCAATGGCACAAACACACGCTGGGAACATACAGTGAGACATAACTAAAAAATATCCATACAACACAAACAAATATCAAATATCAAATATCATCCAAATAAAGTAATACAATGCTAGGAAGATAACATCCATCATAGACAAAGTTTCAACACCAATAAATCAGTACGTACGTAAATATACAACACAAATCAAACTGAAATCCCAACAAACAAAATCAACGATCTGACGGTGGTCCTTGCTCATGCATACGCTCGAGGACGTCAGAAGGAATCTGACTCAACAAGTCAGGCGGTAATGAACTGAGCGACTCTGGTGGAAATAAATCGAGGAGCCTCACTACCACGTCATTAGATAGAATAGGGACGCTAGCAGCAGCGGGAGCAGAGGCACCAGAAGCAGCACCGAACGGAGCGGAAGGACCAGCTATTGTGGCGCTAGCTAGGAACAATGGGAGAAACAGGGACACCAGCATAATAATGTGGCATGGTGGCGTGAATGCTACTCATTGTCTCCTAAAGGCTCGATATTGTGGGCTACAATGTGGTCATCATCAAAACCATCTGGCGCATCATATCTGGCTATGCCGCAACAGAATACGCTCGATGTGGTCTCGAGTACACTAACAACTGCGATGCCAAAGAGCCGCTGCCATAGACGTGTCCGTCCTTCCCTCTTCCACCTGCGGCCTGTATAGACAGGTCGTTTTTTTGAGCAGCCATGGAAAAGGAAGTGGCGAGCGAAGACCCAGCGACACCCTCGGTCACCCCATCCGGAGTGGCGCTCTCAGTCTGCAGAGAATGGAACGTAGCCTATGCAATGATCCATATCATTCTAACTTAGAATCTAAATTGCAATACCTAATATTATTGTAACTTATAATGTTAAGTGAAATACTTACAACAGTCTTGCTGGCCTTCTCGTCTACTTAATTATCGTCCTTCCTCCTCTTGTGCGTATAATCAAAAACATCGATGAAGCTGATACTAGAGGGATCTCACCCCCCCCCTCCTTCGCCATCTTCTGTGCCTGTATACGAAACATTAAGGATGTGAATTAGGTTGATAATTAGGTTACTGAACTATATAATGGAAATATTTAAGTACTTAGAGCTTACTAGGTTTCGATGGTGCATAGCAATGGGGATCGATCCCCCAGTATGCAAACTCGCACGAGTACGCGCCTTCTTCCCTTACTCCGACCTCTTCTTGAAAGCAAGAGTCTCGTGCTCCTTCTTCATCTTCTCCCAAAAATCATCAAAAATTCAGGGCTTCTTGCCCCTTCCACCAGCCACCCATTTTTGAAAATTATCCTTCGCATCCTGCATATTCTTGCTACAAGCAGCGCGATACGTCTTCTTGATCTTCGCATCGTGATTCTCGGGCCACTAGTACGTTTTATAACATACAAATTAACAATTTAGATGAATAGATAAGGAAACAATTAATAAATGGAATAATAAATATACCTTCATCTGGTCAAACCATATATACTGCATAGCAGGCAGCACATCGGAGAATCTAAGGTAAGGGTCGTGGTAGTTCCCCCTAATGATTTCTCCAAGTGCTCGAGTAGCACCGAAGGGGAAAAACTACAAAGAAATAACAACAAATTATTTAGTTCAATAAATAAATAAAATATATGAAATTAACTGTATAAGATGAAACATATGAAATTACTTACATCTCGTTGCTCGCGGGCCAAAGCTCCTTCCTAAATTGCCCCTCCGGTCTCTCTGGTTGTGTAGGAGGACCACCCGGTTAGGGGATAGACCGACCACTGGCATCATACTCTAAGTCTTGATACTTTGGGGCCCATCGTGCTCCCGTCTGAGTATCTTCCGTCGGAGTATCTCCCATCGGATATCTCCTCGGAGTATCTCCCATCGGATATCTCCTCGGAGTATCTCCTGTCGAAGTGTTTGGTAGACGAACAGACGATGGGATGCTGGGATCTGCATCAGACGATGACGGGATCGTAGATGCCACTTCTGGAGCGCCGGGATGTACGTATGGCACAAATGGCGGAGTGTCTGTGCCTATAGCTGATGGCAGAGTGGAGGTGCCTACGACCGACGAGGCAGTAGGATCACATGATCTAGGAGATAATCTATCCCCGGGCTGTATAAGGGACTGATCACCACGACCACGACCACGACCACGACTATGACCACCAGCCATCTATGATCACGACAATAGCAGGTATAATAGGCATGATAACAAATAGAACTAAGCAACATAATAGAAACATGTCGACCTATCGCAACCCGATGTCAAAAAACAATCAATATATCAACCACCCAACACAACCTGCTGTAGAATTCTCATACAACACAAATAAAATAATCAATATATCAACCACCCAGTGCAACCTGCTATAGAATTCCCATACAACACAAATAAATATCAAATATAATCCAAGAAGATAACATCCAAGAAGTCTAATACAGAAACAAGTCCAGTTGTATTATGACCATCATCAAAAAAGTCTAATACAAAAGCCGAAACTACTAGAAATGATGTAGGTGATGCATGTGATCAAGCCATTGCGCATAAGAGGGATCGATGTTAGGAAGCTCTGTTAGGGGTGCTGGATGACTGAAACTCCCGGTGTCACTAACAGTAGGAGGAGCCACTTCCTCCTTAACAGTCAAAGTAGCTCCTTCCTCCTCAACAATCAAAGGAGCTACTTCCTCCTTAACAGTAGGAGGAGCCACTTCCTCCTTAACAGTAGGAGGAGTCACTTCCTCATTAACAGTAGGATGAGACGCCACATCAATCTGTGCCTCTCTCAAGCGACGTGTCGCTGCTCGGGTCATGGGTGCCATATGGTAAGATTGATGGAAACAAAGAATATAATTGATAACAAATATAGACATTTTTTGAAGGTATATGTTATATGTAAGAGATAGCTAGTACCATTTTCAATAAGAGATAGAAGTGTTTTTAGTAACAAATATAGATATATGGAAGATACATGATATATGTCGTCGTCATCTTCACCTTCATCTTCATCTTCATCATCATCATCATCGTCGTCGTCGTCGTCGTCGTCGTCGTCATCGTCAAGCCGAATAACCTTTTCCCATTCCAAAACTGCCCAATCGAGCCCGACCAACAATTCCGAAGATCGATAGAACACTAGCCCAAGAAGCCTAGATCCGTGTTGTACAGCACTAGATGACTACCATGGTGGCATTGCTAAACGTTTTGATTCACTCCACGAAGTCTATGGTTTACATTCTCCTTGCCACACCTTTGGTTCACTCCACCAACGCCACCGTATGTAGCAGAGGCGGAGCCAGGATTTTGTCATTATGTCTTGCAAAGTACAAAAAAGGGGGCAGGAAAAATTAAAATCTCACTTTATATATATATATATATATATATATATATATATATATATATATATATATATATATATATATATATATATATATATATATATATCACTTTATTTATATATATATATATATATATATATATATATATATATATATATATATATATTTTATATATATATATATATATATATATATATATATATATATATATATATATATATATATAATTGTGAGTTGCAAAGTACAAAAAAGGCACACACAAAAAAAGGCAAATGTTAAAGGTCACCCCCTTTTTACTAAGGACAACCATCCTACTAAGGGCAACCATGACCCTCTCAAATTTTTACTAAGAGCAATCTAATGGAAAGTGATTTACTAAGAGCCACCAAGAGGAACCAAAGAAAAAGAAAAAAAAATTGAGCAGCACTCCGCCGAAGCCGGTGAGCCAGTTCCGGCTACGTCGAGATCACCCGGACCCAGTTCCGGCCAACGTAGCACTCCGCCGAAGCCGGTGAGCCACTCCCTCTCTTCCACGAATTCTCCTCCTTCTCTGTTCCCTCTTCCTTCCCCTCTCTCGTGCTCTCTGGTCCTCTCTGGAAAGAGAGTGGTGAGGGAGTCCACCTTTTCCTCAGAACCGAGAGACAGAGAGGGATTGGAAATTAAAAACGAAGGGAACGAAGGGAGTCCACCTTTGCCTGCAATCCACCTTCTTCCTCTTCATGGTTGTTTCTCCAGATCGACGGAGATGACTGCAGGCCAGCACTGCAGTCCTCTATTCACTTTGGACTACATGCAAGTCCTGCAGTCACTGTAGGTAAAAAAAAAAAAAAAAAAAAAAAAAAAAAAAAAAAAAAAAAAAAAATCTGTCAATTGAGGACTGCAGGCCAGCACTGCAGTCTTGTCTTCACTTTGGACTGCAGGCAAGTCCTGCAGTTCTCAATTGACAGAAGTGGGTGGCCCCTAGTGTTTTCAAAATGGCAAACTTGTAATTTTTTTTAAAATTTTAAGTTGGTGGCCCTTAGTAAAAAGGGGGTGACCTTTAACATTTGCCAAAAAAGAGTATTAAAAAAAGAATATACTATGGTTATACAGGTTCTAAAGGTAAAAGCCGAAAAAACAGTGCGAAAGCACTTGAATATAACAATGAGAAGATTACAGAATATGACCCCAAGAAAGAACTTCACCAATTATTAAGCTCGCTTAAAAGAACACTGACACAAATAATATGGAACAGTGTGATGCTATCAACTAATTCACATCAACCTCGTTTGGACTATATATTTAACAGCAGGGCTGCTGCTGCAAGCTCATCAGGAATCAGACGCGTCAGGGGGGCTTCCAGCGAGCCAACCCCACACACCACCCGAGCTCGAGCTCTGCCTCTGCTTTGCGCTCAACGCTGCCTGCTCCGAAGCAGCCTTCTGCCGTTGAAGCAGCTCGACTTCCTTCTCTAGTGTGTCCATGGTCTGTAGCTTCTGCCGTAGCTCAGCAAGATCAACCTGTCGAGAGCGACAACCCCCGTAAATTTGGGGTTACAATTTTGTTGATCAAAAGCAGATATTTCTTCAATGGTATATTCTTAAATATGCAATGCTTTCCGGTGCAGTCTGGAATTAAAACATAAGGATTTTAAGATCATTAAAAAGTAAAATCAAGCTTCGCAGTATTGGTATCATAATCGGTATCAGACTCTTCCTATGAGTATCGGCATCGGCGGTTTCAGATTGGGGCATTGGATTTTTTTCTATCAGAAAGCAAACAATTATTAATAAATTATTAAAAAACTGAAAAATATTTTATACATTTAGGCACAATTTTAAATGTTTTGTGTTGTTTCTAAGTAGTTTTAAAATTGAATAAAAAAAGTAGTCACCATTGCCAATTGGTTTACATGTGATACATGCTTCTACAACCTTACCAGGGGCGGCCCTGACCTAGCGTTGGCTAGACCACGGCCTAGGGCCTAAAGATTATAGGGACACCAACATGGACATATCTAGAATAAAATAAGGATGTATTACGGGCCGCTTTTAACTCAAGAGTTATGGTGTAGTGGTTATCATGTTAGTCTTATATACTAGAGGTCCTCGGTTCAAATCTTGGTGGTAATAATTTTTTTTTTTGTTATATTTTTATTTTAGTTAATTTTTTCTTTCACGTTATGAATAGGGGTCCCATTTTGGAAGTTCGTCTCAGGCCTCCATGACCTTAGGATCGGCCCTGAACCTTACTATGTTTTTACACCCTTGCTAATTGGTCTTTTATGTTCAATTTGTTTGCCGAATTGACAAGAAAAGAGATCCCATGTATCAGTATCGATCAAGTATCGGTATTGGTCGGTACAGGATCGGAATATGTCAAACCGTATCGATATCAGCCGTATCGGATCAATATCGGCCGATACTGCAAACTGAGTAAAACCTGGTCAAAGCTTTTTGTTCAAGTTGGTCCCTTACCCATTATTAACCAGATATCTTGATATTTCTTAAACCTAGCTACTTAGACAACAATGCTCAAGAATTGTTAAACTTTTGACCCTTGTTTGCAGAATAAGTAGGCTCCTTCAAATCATATGCATCATGTCTACTGTCTGTGTAGCAAAAAATTATTGTTTCTTACGAGTGTGAACAAGGGTCCTGAAGGATATGCTTGTTTTAGTGTTAATGAGGCCGTGGACCTTAACAGAGCTGAACGGAATAAAGGATTCAAACAACCGACCCCAAAAATTTGGAATAAAGGCTTTCTTTTTGTTGTTGTCGTAGTTGTTGAGGTACAAGTTCTTAAAAGAGTGTTCATTGTTCCTGTTGCTTTCTAATGCGTAAGAAGAAGAATGAAAAATTAACCAAAATACAATTTCCACATGTATTGCATATGGTTTTGTATGAGTATGAGATACTGCATCCATACAGCATATATTGGATAGTAGCCCATGTGGTATCTACTAGGAAGAACAGACGCTTCAAAATAGTTGCCCATGTCACATCATGTTGGACTCGTATCGGACATGATAAGGACATTCCATATACACTAGGACACTCTAAATTACACTAGGACACTCCAAATTGGAGTTGTTCTGTGTCGCCGTGTATTGTTTAATTTGTTTTGTGTCGTATTCATGTCCGTGAGACTTAAAGTTTCTCTTTTTTTCTAGATTATGTGCAGCATCTAGTATGAGTTTCCTGGCCAAAAATGCCATCAACACTAGAGTACCTCGTAATAATGGGTTCACATAGAATATATTAATGGGTGTATAATTTAGCAAAAGTTCAAGAGGGGGAAATCAGTATTTATGGCCAAGATCTGAAATGACAATGACTAGGGATCCAGGAGGATGTTATTGATAAAGATGAAGCTTAGATCATCTTTATCTTATTGCCGAACTTACCAAGTAGAACAGTATGTGTGGATATGCATTGTTTCCTGGATACTAAATTGCAAGACAATTAAGATAGTTATTAGACTATGACTGAAGTAGTAGGGAGAATATCACAATTGTCTAAGTAGCAGTTATATCAAAATCTAAAAAACATGGGTGAAATAGCACATACCTCAAGTTTGAAACACCTCGACTGTTCAGCAGTAAGCTGACCACGGACTGATTGAAGCTCCTACATAGTTTAGAATGAAAGTTTAGGGCACTTCAGAGTGCTGAAATACATAAATCTTTGATCTAGGTGGTGGGTTTGTGATATTGTATCTTTTCATTGCATGCTATGAAATCCAGTCATATGGGATCAAGTTGTTTATATCTGGAATTAATTTTAATACACAAGGCTACATTTCAAAAGCTGGCTCCCTAAATCCTAGGGAAAAGCAACGCACAAACCCAAACAGTCGCACACACACGTATGTAATTTACATTCACATATATGTTCATAGCCATCAGTAGAGTGCTTGGCAGGTCACTTGAATTGAAATTAAACAATGCTTTTTGTTATCCATCATAAAGCATCAGAATCCAGAAAATGCATTCAGTAAATGCACAGCAACACCTCAACATTTTGTTGGTTTGCATTAATTATCCTACAAGATATATGGCTTATGGATCTAGATGATTGGTGTTGATGCTAAAAAATTTGGAACATATTTGGATGACGACACACTTTTTATAAGGTGCAAGTATATTGGCTATCCTCAAGAAAGAAACCTTGAAAGAGTCCATGCAAGCATTAGATATAAGTCATCAGATGGAGATGTTTAAAATCACTCCATAAGCATGTCATTCTAACACAAGGAAACATGCAACAGTATTCAGATTGAATAGCTAGTAGAGAACTTGTAAGCTTGCCTTTGAAAGCTCTGTGTTCCTAGCCTCTGCTTCTGCTAGCTCTTTCTTTAGTTGGAGGCCGTGCAATTGTTCCCTGTTAAGTGTTGCTTCTAACTCCTCTTTCTCTGCCTTAAGGGCTGTGACAAGACGCTCACTCGTGTCCTCAGTTCTGATGTTCTAAGAAATGTTTATTAGATACAGAGTTAGTATATCTATGAAAATGCATAACAAGAAACTTAACAAGCAATTGTGACTTCAGATTATCGGGAGAATTAGCCGATTGTCCTCAAAACATTCCCATAACTTTGCATATGCAGAACATATGTAAGAACACCTACATATATGAATCAAGTTGGGCCAAATATTCCCGTCCCTTACCAGTTAACATATATAGAACAATGAAAATTTCATCGCCGGAGTCCTTTTTATACAATACTGTTAGGTTAAATGGCATATTATCAAAGTTAAAACAGAATCTAGTATTCTTGTAATTTCATTTTCATGTAACCTTACCAGAGGTTCTGAATCAACATTGTCCATCGTAATTTCCCTTATTTTTCCATCTTGAATTTCTTCTGACTCAGGCTCGGCATCCCTACTAGCATTTTCTGTTGGACGCAGGGCAGCGATGTTGTCTGACACGGGTCTCTCAATCATCTTGGATTGCATGTCTGACTTGTGTCTCGGTTTAAGAACGTAGACCTGATCATCAGGGGAAATATTTGGGAAAAAAGGAGAAAAAGGATGACTGTTTACAGAATAAATGTAAGCCCAGGTTACTGATTAACCTCATTGCTATAGCGCCCATTGTATCCACCAAATGAAACAAGATAATCTTCTCCATTGTAGCTGCTCGAGACCAAACTCAGACCCTACACAAGAACTTATAAATATCAGTGATGCTGTGACCAATATGGGGAAAAAACTATCCAAAGACAATTCAGAGTTCAGACTTGGTGTCATCATAATTTCATCATATTGGTTGATATTTTGGAAAAGATACTTCATGATCATCGGTGGTCAGGTGATTGGACGGAAATCAGAAATACTAAAATCCCCAAATCATGGACATGAATAATTCTACACTTAGGGTGTGTTTGATTGCAAGGTGAAAAATATGTGGAAAAGAAATTGATTCCATGGAATTATTTTCCTAGAAAAAAAATTCCATGGAATTTAAAAAAATTTCCATGGAAAACTTAATTTGGGTGTTTGATTGCCATTATTTTCCACGAAAAATAGTTATTTTCCATGGAAAATGATATTTTCCTATGGGTGGACAAGTTTTAGTTTCCACCATTTTAGATGAAAATATGATAAATGATGGTTTTTTGAAAAATAATTCCATGTAAAATATAAGTTATCAAACACTACAATTGGTGAAAAATTTGTGATGGGAATATTTTCCATAGAAAAAAAGCCCAATCAAACACAACCTTAGTAGAAACTTTTAAGTATAGGATTTGCTCCTATTATCTATATAATGATATCTCCTCATATTTACCACAATCTGCAACCAAATGGATAAAATTATCTTTGAAATGATTTTCCAGATATTTGAAAATTTGAAGATTAAAAATATGATATTCGCACTGTAGAAATCCAAAAACACCCTTAGTAGTTTTGAAGAAAAACATGGGAAACTTTTACGCCTTCCAACATCATAGATGATGTTCAAAAAACAGTATTAGTTCTGAACTTGTCCCAAAATTAAGAGCCAGAATTATAGACAACCTGATGCCTTCAAAAGATCAATGCACCTTGTGTTTTCACTTCTTCCGTTACCCACAGTATACGACCTAAACTGACATGGAAAACGTAAAGGGAGTTTCTTAGTAGCCAAACTGTACATTCTCAAGCTTGAAATGCCAATGAACAGGTTCGTATAGGTTTTGTACCCTTCCTATGACTATTGGTTTTGGCAGTTCCAGGTTTTCGGATCAGTCCGTTTTGGTGATTCTACGGTTTCGGTTTGGTATCAATTGATACTGCAAACCTTGCAAAGAACACAGTTCTCTTGGCAATGGGAACTTTCTGAATAATATTATATTCTCTTATCACTTATTTAGTAATTGGTATCAAAATACAAAAAACAATATTTGTTTAGAGAAATACAATGCATTACTTAAAACTTAAAATCCCAATACATTAAGTAGACTTTTGATCCAGATGGAAAAATGAATGGTTGATCAGCAATTTATAAGTGCCCTGTCGCAAATGTAATTTTTTTCAAAAGAAGTATAATTCTCAACAGTTTTAGATTATAATTTGACGTATGAGGTGTGTTATCTCTTAGAAGGTAGAAATTGCCACCCTTCATCCTTATTTAGAGTTCTTCCTCGCCCTACTTTTCTCTTTTCTTGATCTGGTAAGTAGTTCTTACATAAAGATAAAATGTAAGCAGTTCAGGCAGTCGTATTAACACCCAGCCTATTTAGCCTTCAGTTGAATCTGGTTTATAATTACTTGAAACATAAGCTGAAGTGAAAGGTTACAGAGGACATGGCCCTTAACAGAGCTGAATGGAAGAAGAGGATTCAAGCAGCCGAAAAGTTTGGGATAAAGGCTTGTTGTTGTTGTTGATGTATGAGCTGAAGTGAAGGAATTATTTACAGTCACTTGAGATAAGTCCTATGTTGACAGAAGGGAAAACAACAATATAAGTACACATCAGGATAAAAGGAAGAGGGAAACAAACTGACCTCACTGGCAAGGGGCACACGACCTTGGACGGTGGTAACAACTGACCATGCTAATGTAGACATGTTAAGCACGAGAGTTTCAGATACCCCTGCAAAGAAACATCTATGATATCAATTAAAAGATAATAAGCAAACCAAGCAGTCATTCTTACCAAGCAGCAAAAACACTAAGATCCTTGTTTAAAGAAGAGCAAACATGAATCAACTTCTCTTTACAAACAAAGTCAATACAAAGAAATCTGAAATACAGCCTATGTCAACAAGATGAACTTGAAGAAGATAAAGAGAACTTGAAGAAGATAAAGAATCACAGGCTCTGTGCTTTCACCAATGTTCATATGCCATTTATAGCATTTCTAAGTTGGTGCTGATCCAATGTGGATCTCAAGAGGTAGGAACTGAAACTCCATGGAGCCCTGCAAGGTTTAAGTACCTCGTTATGAATCAATTAAATGTGGATAACTGGGAGGACCTAAAATTTCCATTTCATTCATGTTTCCCACTTATCTTTCATTTATTCCTCTTCAAAAAATCATTATCCTCTTACTTTCTTCACATTTTGCATCTAGGATCTGCATATAACACCCCTTAGGATATTAGTGAAAGTGTTGCTAGAACTAAGGGTAGGCCAAAACTAACTTGGCTTGTGTCATTAGCAGGATTTGGTTTTTGTTAATGTTACAATAGACATGACCCTTAATTTATCTGATTGGAAGAAAAATATTTTAATAGCTGAAGCCAAAGATTTGGGATTAAGTCTTTGGTAGTGGTATTGTAAAATTACTAATCCAAAAAGCTCGTACTCTATGCAACCCTTCTATGCACTTGTCTAATGTTTAAGTAGACCTTTTAGGAGCACACTTGAGCATGGGAATTAATAGGAATAATCTCAATCATTAAATGCACCTTAGTAAGTTTATTGCAATATATATCTTACAAGCTTAAGATAAATCAAAACATACTCAAACACAACCAAGATAACAAGAAACCACCAAATTATATTTCCCCGTCCAAAACAAGCAGCAAACTTTAAGATATACTGGTGCACATTGATATAGAGAGATTTGCATAAAGTGAAGGCACCTTCAAATATATTATTCAAAACTGACATTCTTACTTCGATATGCATTAATAAACTTAAAAGAAAAGAAAGAACAAGAATACTTCCCTTGACACACTCCATAGCCACACTCATGTGGCAGTGCATTATTGGATGTCAAGGGAAGCCTTAAAAGGGCGGTAATAATTGGCATCCAATAATGCACTGCCACATTAGTGTGGCTATGGAGTGTCAAGAAAAATGTGTCCCCATAGCATTATTGAAGAACAAGAGGCTAGATTGAAAAGCAGTAAATGGGAGCTCGTAGATACTTGTAGAAAAAATATATATCGCTATGAAAAATATACATTGTGGATATCTGAAGTACACTTTAGCATCGTACCATTCTTATTATCACCACCACCAACAATAAACCAGTTTTCCCCTACTGTTATGCCTGCATGGCCAGCTCGAGGTCCTGGAGTCATACCCTGTTGTTTTGGTCTAGACCATTCCATCTGCAGAAAAAACATTTATCTTATTGGAGAAGTAAAATGACAGTGCTTCTATTATAGCTTTAAAAAGATTGAAAAGAGCTCCATACAGTCTGCAAATCAAGGACATGTAGATCATTGAAGCACGTAGCATGAGAACCCCCACCAAAAATCAAAAGATAGCGCTCTGCATGGCAAGCAGCAGCATGGTCTGACCTTGGGGAAGGAGGTGTGCCTCTAAAAGTCAATAAGACCATATTCAAGTCAGTGGAAGAACATGATGGTCAGTTAATAATTGACTCACTTCCCCCACTAATTACCTATAGCTTGTAGAAAACACTTTTAACTCTTTTAACAGAGCTTGGAATTTGTAGAACATCTCAATGTAAAAGGCTCCTCATATATCTAAGAGCTAGGCAACATTCTAATAAGAGAAATAATAAAACAATGCATACTAAAATAGTTATCAAACTATATTCCTCGATTAAGAGTTTGATAAGAGATGCATAAGCTATTTCAAACATCGTCAGAAACATCAATGAACAAATAGAATTGAAAAGTCTACTGATACAAAAAAGGCTGTGCACACAGGAAAAGCCGTTGATACTCATGGCGTAGCAGGTGACAAAAAACGGCCATATAGGCTTTTCACTAATAAGAGCTTGTCCAATAAATCATGTATAGCATTATTACTAAACAAAACATGATACTCCAAGGTAGGTCAAGCAATAGGTTGATAACTCCTATTGATATATTAATCCAGTTTGTTTGTAATGTTGATTTGTTTTGAGTCGACCAGCCAAGATTTGGATTTTGTAGCCAAATGCAATTATGAATAGTCAACTGATGAACCCAGGTTTACAACCAGATCCTGCGACCAGGATAATCCATACAATGATGAACAACAATTAGCATTGTTGTTAAACTCGCGCGATAGATCGTGGGATCGTACGATCCTACGCGTTTTATACGGAGCTTCGAGGCAGATTGGTGGCCGGCTCGGTCATCGGCCGGCGCGGCCGGGGCGGCGAGGAAACGTGTGGGATCTTACGATCCGTGTTACGATCCCACGAGTTTGTGACTTATGATTCATGTATGACATTTTTATATTAAGGTTATTTTGATTTTTAAGGTTACTTTTTCTTATTTATGTTATATAAATAATATATATTATATATTAAATATAATTGTCTTTTTGGTGGGATCTTACGATTACGATCCCACGAGTTACGATCGTTCATCCTTCGAACGATCCTTGGTAGTATCTCGAGTTTGACAACCTTGACAATTAGTGATGTAAGAATGTGACAATGAGAGAGTGATGAGACCCTAACTCATCATCTTCAACAAACCAACCACCTGCAGCAGTAATGACTAAACCATACAGAAGAAGCAACCATATATCTTGTAGCAACTCTACTGATGACACCCCGACAATAAAATGTTGTGCAGCATGTGTCGTTCGAACAGAAAGAAAATGTAAGGAGTATAAAGCTTAAATGTCACCTAACAGTCATGCTATGTCGAATTTTACAAGTAAAGAATGAAAGGGACTAACATCATCAATTATTTACAGTACTACAATGATTCCAATGACCAACCCTATAGAAGTGAAGATATGGCATTGGCAACAATAGGGTCGATATGCTAGCCAAAGAAAATACAGAAACCCCAAATACATACATATTGAGTATTGTTATGATTATTAACCCAAAATTTCCTCCATAAGATAAAATCCAAAACATTATAGCTCAAAATGTTAAACTGATAAGCATAGTATATAGAAAGAAGAACAGTTAGGTGTAATATATTATGTTTGAAGCAAAACAAAATACTTGATCAAATATAGGCATCACAGATTAAAAGCCTCAAGGAAAAATAACTGTTGTGCACAATTAACTAGAATGTATTAATTCTCAGTAACCAATTTTGTTCTAAATATCAGAATGTATATTTTTCTCTACTTCAATAGCAAAGATACGGTCAATAATGTAATGAATCTTACATGGCATCAAATTCATCCCAGGTCATGGTTTCCAGGTCAAGAATGTGCAGGTCATTCAGGAGAGTTCTCTTTGCATCTTGACCACCAAACATGACCAAAGTCGTCCCGACAAGAGTTACTGACTGGCCTCCTCGTGAGATCTGCACCAGAGCAGATTTATACAAAATGTTTCAGATTTTACTATAAAAAATTGGAATGTTTTGATTCCATCACACAAAAAAACGTACACATGCACCTACGCACATACACACAGGTCTTATGGGGAAAGAAGAACTCACAAAGACAAGGAAAGCTTTTCAGGGTGGGAAAATAAGCTACTTAGATCCACAACTCACCCAAATTTTCAAGAAGAAGAATAGATTTGTGGCAGCTGATTATTAACCCAAGTTCAGTCTGAACTCTGAACAAATCATTCTCCTTGTAGAACCAGTGACCTTTTTAAGGCTATGCAACTTATACTACTAACGTATATTGAAAATAAATTACAGAGTAAACAGATGGTTTAGCAGTGCAACCAGCATTCCTCAATAGCAAGAATCATATTGCAACAGAAAGTATCAGAAATGATTATATCCATCAATTCATTCTGTACCACTGGATATTTTGTAATGGTCGACACTTATTTTTATTTTTGTGTAATATAATAAGAATCGCTTTGCTGTGAAAGTAGTTCCGTTACGACAAATCAGAGGGATATCCACAATATGTGATTTAGGAAACTTCAGCTTGCTCTAGAAATTCCAAAGTTGAGATGTAAAACGAATGCCTGCATGGCGCTATCAAATGCAAATGGAAGTGCAAATAAAAAGTTACCGGAGGCTTTCCATACGTCCTCAAGTTCGACCACATACAAGTCTGTGGATCAAATTCCTTCACTAGCAAAGAATTACAAAAACACGGTCACTAACTGCAGTGATGAATAAGAATACAGCAAGTGCAAGAGAAGGTTGTCAAGATGAAAAAACATCACAACCTCTAACGGTCTCAGAAGGATCTTTTGTGTGCCCAGCAATAGATATAATTTTGTATCCCCATGAAATCTGCAAGAATTAAAATAAAATATCACGAGGCAGCCTGATTATTTTCAGTAATGAAAGCCCTTCGGTGTTTACCAAGGAATGACCAGCACAGGGAGCAATTGGCACAGATGTTGATTCTGGAGATCCTCCAGCTACTTTCGCCTCTAACTTCGACCATGCCAACCTTTTCAAATCCAAAACCTTCACTCAAAATAATATGTAAGCATGTCACTTTGTAAATTTTGTTTAATCACGATAAAAAAAGGATGGCGGAAATTCTGAGAATTAGGTTGCAAAATCCATGGTAAAGCATTTCAGAAAGAAAGTCCAAGACAAACAAAAAGAATAACAGAAATCTTCATTGCTCAAAATGTCAACTAAGATGTTTTGGAAACGAAAGGCAAATAGCAGCATTTTAACATACCTGCAGATCATTAAGGTAGCGACCATTGTGATTTCCACCAAAAATATACATTTTATCCTGAACTATAGCTGCCCCATGCTGCATAAATTAAAGTATTCAACTTTGAGTTACGAAAACTATGTCGTTGATATCACAGGAATAATACCAGTCACACAACTGCATGCCAAATGAGCTCATTTGTACATCACCTCATATCGGGCCCTTGGACGATGTCCAGATACTGAAGGTGCAACCCACTGATCATAGATACCAATTGACCCGAGCCCCTCCATGATGACATCTTTGTCCTGGGTCTCTAGCATATCGCCATTTTCTGTTGATATAATTTTAGGTTCTGGGGGAGTGTCTCCATTTGGTTCTAACTCAGTGGTTGACTCCAATTTTGGCTTCTAAGATAGGCAAAAAAAAAATGATAAGTACATCCAAGGAGTGTAGGTTATATTTCCAAAGATAGATTAGATAACACACAAAGATAGATTTCATATTCAAGATCTCTCGCCAAGCGCTTGAGATATGTTGACAGAGTGCTCAAAGGAAAACCCACTAGAAATAAATCTTTAAGAATAGAGGTGCTGATGTTTGGTGCCAACCAATCAGGAAGCTGAACATAAGGTCCTTTTTGTTTGACTATAGGAAAAAAATTGTAAACCATTATTTAGAATATCGTGGAATCTCAATGTATTTTATAAGCAAATAAACTACAGTTCCATTCAATAATTTTCTATTAAATATTGTCTAACATTACAAAGCATGATGCTAGTCAAGCTCATATTACACTTATGCATCACATAATGAAGTATCATTTTTAATCCTTTTTGTGATAATGCAAAGGAATGTTATTTCAGTAAATGACATCAGCACAACATCTTACACCATTTTCATATAATTTAAACATCCAATTTATGGACTTTCCTTAGGCTTTTCATTAGAGGAGCCGCGTGGCAATGGAGAGCTATTTTTAGATATTTATACATGCATTTACTTAACTTTGTATTAATTATGCATTCTGATGCATATGGTTTGAATGGATTGCACGTATTTACCCGTTAATATCATGGATGTACCATGAACATGACGTCCGACTTATCCAGGTAAGAAGAAGATTGCCTTAGCATATTAAATGCTCCATTCATCTTATTAAGCCACTCGTGTTAGCTCTGGGAGCAAAACTGAAGTTGGCTCATCCTTTGCAAATGTGTCTTTGGACTCATAGGCTTCATGATTTCATAAACTCTTCTACTTACCTAGTGTTGTGACAACAACACAAGTAGCACCATACTCTTTAGCCAAATCATACTCTTTGCTTAGAGTTGTGTTACTTGCTAGTTCATCATCTATAATCAAGCCTCTCCCTTCAGAATGGGATTGGCTATGGAGCATAAGAAAGGTCCTTAAAGGATTTGACAAGTTTCTTTATCACGGGATGTCAACCCTCTATTTTGGTGCCAAATTCCACATTTGCCTAAGTTGCATGCCCTAAAATACATCAATCGCACCTGAAAATGCCAAGTGTGACGGGCATCCTCTACTTCTAGTTTCATATTAAAATTATAAAATACACCTTAAAAGTGTGAAGAGAGGCTTTGGAATGTAAGGCTTTTAAAATTAGGATGAAAGTAGAGCATATGAAATGTAACTTCAACCAAAAGTCGAAGACAAATGAGGAAGGAGAATACATAGATAGATAAGAGATACCTAGGTAGGATAGTTTTCGGTACTTATGATCAATCAATCATCATGATCGAGAGATATTGAGAAGAATGTCGTGCATAGAATTACAATAAGATGATTAAAATGGAAAACATTGGGAGTACTTTTTAAGGAAAGATGACATTGAAATTTTTTAATTTTATAAGATACTATAAGACCAAACATGCTTTTATGGTTCATGGCAAATAAGAAATGTCTGAACACTGAAACGAGAATGCTAAAATGGATGAGGCAATACATTAGAAGATGGATAAGAAATTAGCATATTAGTAAAAAGCTAGAGGCACTGCTAATAACGAACAATATGAGAGAAAATTGTCTTAGGACATATGTAATATGTAAAGAAAATGCATAGATGCACTTGTGGTCTTGTAATGAGAAAGGACATAGTACTCAAAGGAGCCGCTAGGAGTAGGGTAAGCTTAAACGAACATGGATCGAAGTTTTAAGAAGAGTATGATTTTTTTTTATTGTTACTGAGGACGTATTCCTTAATAGAGACAAAAGAAGAAAATGATTCATACAACCGACCCCAAAATTTTGAGAGAAAGGCCATGTAAAACTGTATAGGACTAGTGTGGCACAATACGAGTTGCCTTTCAAGTTAGAGATGATGGGTTCCATTCCGTGACAAGGATTTACCAGAGTCATGTGTCCACAACTTCTATTTCTAGTTGCTTTGTTTTTTAACATTGTTGTAAAAATGGACCCAAGTGGACAAGGCACATACATTATATACAAAGAGAATAACATTCGAAGGGATCTAAAAATTGAGCAAGTCGCTTGGCAATCTAGACCTGATTACAATAAGAAACCTAACCTCAATCTACAATGTTTCAAACTCTATTTATTTTTTCCTTCTTCCCAAACATATCCCACTCGAAGATGAGAATCCAACACAAAAGTGCTCGACTCTAGAAATGGCGGTGAACTTCAGTACCATTGACAAACTCCTTTAGCAAAAACATACTCATGCCATGGCGATAGTACCTCCTGATCTATGGAAGAGGTAATTTTTACATGTTTCTTTTTTCTTAATGTGACTCCTCATATGCGATTCTTTTCCCTTCCCTCTTGACTTCTCCCCCTCCACTCCTTGTCGTATGCTTCTTCCTTTTAATCAAACCCCTTCACTTACAATTCTTCTATTTCTTTCGCGTAATCAAACTTCTTTCTTCATCATCTCATCTTTTTTACCTGTCTTTTTCTCTTTTGATAAAGTATAAACAATAAAATCGTAAGCTTCATAAATGATTATTGTCGTCATCCAAGCCTTCTCCCATCATAATTGGGAATCTATCGATCGTAATTCATAATAGGGCTGATCATAATTCTTAATAAGGCTCCGTAAAGAAATTAACAAAAAAAATTATGAATAGTTGTCAACATGATATCAACCCTCTAGATTAGTACCAAATTACTAGACAAGGTCACTATGAGCATGAGAAAGTTATGCCATAAAACCAGGGCAACAGTTAGCAAGCAGGTAGAACCGTAGAACCACATTTTCGGTCTGCAATTTAAGCTCATGCAACCAAGGAGCATCATCCAAGTTTCCCTATACTCTAAATATATTTACGATGAGGTAAGATGATACAATTTACTATAAAAAATTGCATTTATCTCTAGGACACATTAAGCCAAAGAGTGAAGGATACCGACAAGCCCTAAGCTTCATAAACAATTGTGATGTTCTTAATTTAATCTTTTACATATTTTTGTTCTAAATTTATTCTCTACCAGTGACCATAATAACAGTACGTTTAGTATACTAAAAATGTTTTATTCCCTATAAACCCTAGGCCCTAGCTCCCACCCCACCCCACCTCCGCTCTCACTTTCGTATTTGACAACATTGGTTCTAGTTTCCATCTTATACTTGCTATTTGCTTGTTAATAGATCATGATGTTCCAAATTCGTCCTCTAGATCTAGAACTTTTATGAGTTTTCTTGGTGCATACACAACAATTACAGATAATTTTACAGAGGGGGATAAACTTTACTGTATTGATGCAAAATGGGATAAGTTTAGGAAAATAACGAAATAAGGGACGATACAACATTACTGATGGCGCCAGAAACTCCCCCCCCCCCCCCCCCCCCCCCCTCCACCTCCTTGGCGACATTACAGATGGCGACAAGGCCCCCCCCTTGGCGCCATCAGTGATGTCGCCAAGCCCCCCCCCCCCCCCCCCCCCCGCCCCATCTGCCATTATACTTCTCCCCCCCCTCCCCCAATGCTACTTTCCCCCCTCCCATGCTACTTTCCACCCATCCCATGCTACTTTCCCTCCCCACATGCTACTTTCCCTCCCCCCATGCTAGATTTTCCACCCCTCCCATGGCTTTGAAAAAATTTACATGGCGCCAAAACCCAAAATTTTGAATATTTTTGAAATACTTACTTCTGATTGGTTGGGACTTTGGGGTTAGGATTGGAGTTCGAATTGAGAAAGATATGAACGAATGTGATCGACTTAATAAATATATGTGGTTTGGATTGTACGTGGTTTGGATTGTGGTTCTTCGGTTGAAACTATATATATGTTTAGGAAGTTGATAAAATTGAGCACATTCACTCAAGTTTTCAAAGAAATAAAAGAGGAAGAAGATGGATGCAAGAAATGATTGTCGTATTTCCGGCGGACCGACGACTGAAAGAGAGGAACAAGAACGAAAAAAAAAACACATATCGACTGGTGTTTACAGGAGAGGTAATTTTTTAAAATTAATATTTGCTTGTCATTTTATTATATATTTTAACTGAGTTGATTTATATATTTTCTTTCATTTGTAGTTATTTGATTATAAGCCGGATGTACGGTTACGTGAACGTGGACAATGGCGTTACGCATCAAACTACGACACATGGGAGTTAAATACATATCAAAAGGGCCTAGTTGACGTATTTTGTTTTCGATATATAGATGAGCTACTATTCTTGGTACACGACAGGAATTTATCGTTTTCTCTGGCGGAGCGTTGGTGGCCCCAACACAACACTTTCAAGTTGTTGGTAGGAGAGATGACCGTTACTCTACTGGATATAGCCAACATTTTAGGGTTACCTATTGCAGGTAAAATAATTGTTTAAATATTATTTTGTTCAGAAAATTTTATATAGTTTATCTAGAAATCTAATTTAAAATTAGATGTGATCATATATTTTTTTAAAATCAACCAAGCGTTGCTGCTACAATTAGACGTTATCTTGGTATTGAACCGCCAAAAGATACAAACAAAAGATTCGACGTTACTATAAACTGGTTGCGCGGAAACTTCATGGATCTTGACCGTACTATTGACGGTCCAGTTAAAGTAACGAAGAACGGGTATTTAATTTCACTCATTTATTTATGTATTTATATTCAGAATATGGATCCCATACTACTGTACGTGTTCAGATTATTTGTTGCACAAGGACATATCTACTCGCTTTATGTGGTTCAGTTCCCTTTCCGAACGCAACTGGATGTCGGATTATTGTTCGACTTCTTCCTTTTTTTTGAAAATTTGGGTCAACCGACACGCAATGCATGGGGAGCCACAGTGTTGGCATATTTGTATTCTTCTCTGACAGAGTTTGTGTCCACGACCTCATTACGAGATATGAGCAAAAATCTAACTGATGCATGTCTCTCCTACAGGTATTTTATCATTCCAGAGAGATATTGACGTTACTTAATATGATCTAATTTTATAATGTTGTTTTTACTTAGATTTAGACATATGAGCATTTTGCGATCGGTAGACCGGTGACTAGCATTAGCCGTGAAGTAGGTGTATTTCCAGTAGGTAGACGTTGGACGACTGATGTGGTGGATCAGGCACACTGTGGACATCTGGTTGTCTTGATTTATCGAACCGAATTTGACTCTCTAACACATGGCGAGGTAAGAATAATTTTACATTTCTATTTATTTCTACTTATGTACTGACTTGACAATATCTCAAATAGGTTACGTGGATGTCGTATATTATATGTCCCGATGCTCTCGACATCCAAAGGATGTCGTATTCCAATAGTCATTATAACTTGGTCATCTTATATGATTATCGGACCATGTACCACCCTGCGGATCGTATTCTTCGACAGTTTGGTCTCGTACAAATTATTCCTGATGCGTCCGCCAATATAAGTCAGAGCAAAAGTAGACGCCTTTCTAAAATTCAAGGTTTTCTCCATGAATGGGCTACGAGATCCGATCGATATAGTATATTGAACATATCACAACACGTTCAATCCGCTGAAGACTGTAAGTTCAAATTTTATATCTTAGTTCTATTCAAGTTTGTAATTATTGACTAATATATTAGGTTCAAACGATACAGGGTTAGGTGATATTACTTACAGACGTCGGTATGGAGCACCACGTATATGTACCAGAGCCTACGCATTTGAGGAGGTACGGTTCGCTAATAGAGCCATGGATGACTGCAATATACGACGATTTATAGAGAACCTAAGTCAATTGCTAAATATTTATTTATTTATTTATCATATTAGTACACCATGTTAGTTATCATTCATTAATTGGAACATTTCTAAATTTTAGCGCCCAGAAATGGTTCAAGTAATTAACAATAGAGATTATGCTAGCACTTTTCATCTACTACAACGTATTTTGGACGGTATGGAACGAGATCTTAATTATGGTCTTGCGTCCCATGTGCCTCCTGTATATATTCCTTCAGATTATCCAACCGACAACGTTAGTCAGAGACAGAGCCGTAGGTCGTCTTATCATCCTGGCGAGGAGACACCTTATCATTCTGCAGATGGGACGCCTTATGGAGAGGGAACATCTTATTATGCTGGCCAGGAAACATCTGGTCATGCTGGCGAGGAAACATCTGGTCATGCCGGAGAGAGCAGCTCCTAACCTACTTTTACCGATTGGTTCGGAGACATGGAACAATATACACAGTTGTTGTCGACTCCATCTGCTCCCATGCCAACTCAAGAGACCCAGCGGATTGTAACTCCAAGGCCAACTCAGGAGCTCCAGCGGATTGTGACTCCAAGGCCAACTCAGGAGCTTGATAGTCCAAAACTGAAGAATGCCCTAGCACAGGAGCACCCGCAGCGTAGAGCCGGCCTTAGAAAAACTCTTTGGAAACATTTGGCTAGAAAATAGCGGGATTTATTTTTATTTTCATTATGTAAAATAAAATTCAGATTTTTGTTTGTCATTTGAGTACATCTTTGTTTATCAACTTGAAATTTTATCTAAAACCTTGAATGCATCAGTTACTACATAGGTTGACTAGTACATTTTCTTCCGTTGTGTTCAACTTCATGACAGTTACTGCAACGCAAATCTCTTGTAGATTCATTGGTTGATGGGATGCGCTTCTTTCGTCTTTCAGCTTTGTGTCTAACATCTGGTAGTCCAATTGGTCCTCGCGTCAAAGTATTTCAAGCTCGTACGACACTGAAATTTGTTCCATATGCGGCATATACACACTTTTCAAGTTGTCATTAGAAAATATTAAAGAATAAAAAATTTCAATACTGTAACTGGAAGACTTACAGGCATATGCATAAGTGTATAAAACCACCTTAAACATGGCATAAGTGTATAAAACCACCTTAAACATGAACAATAGCTCTCGCTCAAGCGTACTACATAGGTTCTACTTGTTTTACAATCTAACATTTCAAATAGGCAACTACCAATACGTAACATTTGCAAGTAATGTTTTTTTTCTATTTATACTTGCCATAGTTCTCATCATTCTCGGACAAAACTCTATTTCTAGGTTTTGAGCATGGTGTCTATTCTTCTCTTGAAGCGTTATAATCTTTGCTTTAATGCCATCAAGTAGCGTTGTTATCAGTTTATCATGTAGATTCTTAACCCAGTTATTGAAATATTCTGCAAGATTAGAAGTGTGAATATCTAATCTACCACGAGAAGAATAAACAACTATTCAGTATTCAAAACTACGATTTTTATCATTCACCCCAACAAGCCAGTTAAACATGTCAATGTTTTCGGTTTTAATGATTTCAAATATATAATCAGCATCCGTTTTGTTGAGATGATCTAGAGTCTAACATTCGATGAAATTTTGTAATCCTGGTAACAGATTTTAAATTTTGTTTAAAATGTTGAGTACAAAAAAGTGTGGTGATTCTGGAAAAATAACAAGCATAACATTTATCAGTCCCTTTTGCTTATCAGATATAAATAAAAATCTACTCCAATCATCTAAATATCTTTCAAAAGTAATTCTTAAACTGTTTAGAAACTATGTCCATAAATCGGTATTCTTACATTCAGCAACAGCATAAGCAATTGGATATAACTGATAGTTAGGATCATGAGAACAAGCAATAAATAATATAACTTGGAATCTAGATGAAAGAAATGTAACATCGATACTAATAACTGGTAATAACCTCCTAAAAAACCATTAATACATGCTTTGAAACAAATAAAAATTATTTCAAAGCCATTATTTTCAGTTGTCTTTATACAGACTCTATTGCCTGGATTTGTCTCCATAATTCTTAAACCATACTCACTAGAATAGGCATCGGCATAACTACCGTTTATTTCAGCTAATGTCATCTCTCGAGCTCTCCAAGCTTTGGCATAAAAAATTTATATCCGATGTTCTCTACGAATATCCTTTACTACTTGTGATGGACTGTAGAACTGATTATCCATAATTATATTAATAATCTTATTTTTAATCCACTTAGCAGTAGCTAATGGATGACATCCTGTTGTCAGTCCACTTAAACAAGAATGTCGACTTTCTAATGTACTAAGGAAAAATATTTCTCATGTGCCAAGGGGTCTAGCATATATTCTCCAATTACAAGTGGTTTGATCACAAGTATAAATAATTCCCTTAGAATTATTCATACCACTAGTTGAACATGTAAAGTTGTGTTCAATTGCTATATTACTTATGAAATTTCTAAACTCAAGCCGGGTAGCAAATTACTATCCGACAAATAATTCATGAGTGGTACTATTACTAACAGCATCATCAAAATTATCATCTATATTTTCAATTAAATCATCACTATTTTCAGTAGTTTGAAAATCATCATTACTAGCTAGATCTACTGCTTGTTCTTCTTCATGAGTTGGAAGTTGTCGAGAATAACTAGCACCCACTTGATAATTAGAAACACATGGACGTGAAAAAATTTCAAGTGGTGGAGCAATTTAAGCAACAAAAATACTTATAAAAGACGATTGCAAATTAACTTCAAGAACAAAATTCCATGCTTGATCAGAATCTTAATAAACAATGAGAAACGAAAACATGTCTTAATATAAATTAATATCGAATAGAAAAACAGTTAATAATCAGAGTGCGTATATCTAATGTAGTACTACGATCGGTTAAAATAAGTTGCATAAAACCCCCCTTCGTATGATAGCCCATTTACTGCACCTCAATGTGAGCACAATATTCTTAGGCTTTGATCCATATCGAAAAAAATGTAGAACTTCTAATCTGTAGAAAATATTGATGAATGTATAGTGAAAAAGAATAGAAAGTGAGAAGTGTAATGCCCCGTTCCGCACGGTACATTATGCTGAGTCGTTGACTCGAAGAGTTGCGTTGACCCGATTACGTATCGATGCGAATCGATACAAAGTGTTAAGTTGTCCCGAGCAATGCATCGAACTAAGTCGATGCCAAGAGTTGCCTTGTCGCAAAGAATGCATCGAGTGAATCGATGCGAAGCGCCGCGTTGCCTCGAAGGATAAGTGCGTTGAGACGGCTCGAAGATTCTAAGAAATCGAATCGACCAAGGCGCAAGTCCGAATCGATGCAAGTATTGATTTAGTTGGTTTCATGTGCAGGCTATACGTTTACGCTGAAATGTTAGAGGTCGATCTTTTGCCTTATTCAGTAAGGGGTCCGCGAAAGCAAATCGTCGTCTTGCGACGGACTGAAGCGTTGGCACGGTAAGCCAAAGCGGACGTATAATTCAATGAAGCACGAAGTGCTCGAATGGCTAAGTCAGGAGAGTTGCCCGTGCAACGAAGTTATGAAATTGAGCCGCAACAGCTCGGCGAAACGACAAGGCATATCGATTCAAGGTGGGGGGACATTGACTCTCTTTCCTACTCCGTCATGCTTAAGTAAAATACATATCATTGTATGCTGAGTTAACCTACCAACGCCACGGACGTGGCTCGATAGAGAGATAAACGTAGTGCGTGTCGAACACTAGATAGAACAATTGAAATGAATCGTACGGCAGACGTACAAGTCGCTATGGAACATTGGATATCGCAAAGGCGAGTGCCTCAGTGCGCAAGCCATAAGAACATGGGATAACTGTATCGACGAGTGCACCAGTGCATAAGTCATTCCGTGCCCCGCGCACGAGTTAGCATGCTAGAACATTGAAAGACTATATCGGTGCGAGTGCCTCAGTGCACGAGCGATAGAACATTGAATACCTTATCGAGGTGTGCCTCAGTTGCACGAGTTGGAAGGATGGAACATAAACAAAACGCATTGAACACTAAGGCGTAGAACATGAAAATACGATCGAAATGTGCCTACGTGCACAAGATCATAAAAGATGGCTTCGTTGCGAAAGAATACAGTTGTGGCATGAATGTGGCGGAACTGTCGGATATAACATAATGCCTCGAAAGGTGTTCGGGACCTTCGGGTCGTTCGGTTGACGAACATTGAGTTGAGGCATAATGTCATTGAACATTGAAACGAAGTATGAAACGTAAGAACATAGAAAGTTAACGGAATACGAGATGATAATGCGGTATGGTGCCCTTCGAAATGTTCGCGGCCTTCGGGCGTTCGTTGAGGACATTCGGGCGTTGTGCCAATTGAAATAGAGATAAGCGAACTTGCTTGGTTGTATGAAAGATAAGATTCGTTGCATGGTCAAATGGACTTAAAGATATAAAAGCCCGTGCATGGGTATTCCCTCGAACGCAGCGCGCCAGGACGCTGGGACCGTTCGGCCTAGGAGGGATTCGTTTACAGTATTGTTGGTGCACTTCATTTAGATGGGTAGCGACCTTCTGGTGAATGTGATAAGCCACTTGCTGCGATTATTTCGATGGCCTCTGATGTTGGTTAGCAACCGCACAGAGTTAACATCGTCTTATGTTTCGACTCGATAATATAAGTCCATTCTAGCCCGGAAAGCTAGTGACCTTCATATAGTTAAGGGCGATGGGTTTGGAAGTGCAAGGTATACGTATATCCTGCATGGATGGATCCTGAATAGAAGGCACTTATAACATGACAGGAAAAACGGATAGGCGTATCCACCTTGCGTCGGTGCAAGGGCGAGTGCGTCGATATTGCTAAGGTCGTGCCACGAAACAAACACGAGATTGCTTGCTTGTTTACTTATGCGAATTGAATAACATGCTTGCCATGCTTTACAGTCTTCGAATATGCCATGAACTCATCCTAAGGAGAACATAGAAATAGAACTAAATTGTATGTTTGCATGAATCAATACAATACTAAATGTCGGTTTGTTAAGTGGGTTCTTGATCAGTACAGCGAGGACGAAAGTACTAATCTCCCACTAGTTTGCTAGCAGGTTCAGGGATTGGTCTGCTCGCGGCGGAGCTTCGCTTGAACGCGTTGAGGCTTGGAATGCCAAAGCGTATTGAAGCGTGCGATCGCACTGACACTCGGATATGCAACAGGATTGATGCGGCCGAGATATAAAAGGCATGATGTATGGAACGGTGAAATCC
The DNA here is from genome assembly GCA_029216955.1 of Iris pallida. Taxonomy (NCBI): domain Eukaryota; kingdom Viridiplantae; phylum Streptophyta; class Magnoliopsida; order Asparagales; family Iridaceae; genus Iris; species Iris pallida. Next base: position 35,978 of record JANAVB010032897.1, read on the forward strand.
TTTGTGGGCAAGAGAGAACCTGAATGTTGTAGCCAATCTGGCAAATTCCGTTGGGCTATCGAAGCCTTTGTAATCGCATTTTTAATATCAATAAAGAGAAAGGTTTCGTATACTCTGTTTTCGTTTCGTTGTTAATATCAATTCAAAAGATAACCATTTGAGAACTTGTCATCTTGCCTTGCACGAGCGCAACTTCAGGCTCGTGCGGCATCACGTCCCCTGCGAGGACGATGATTTGGGTGATTCCGGGCCGGGGCGTGACAAATTGGTATCAGAGCTCTAGGCTCAATTTCCTCTGGACGCTTGCTTCATTACAATTCCAAAAAGTTGTCCACCACCAATCGAAATCACTCTTGACTCTACTCGATGCCGCACTGGATGTTCCATACAATAAGTCTAATACAAATCATGTAATTTTGCCGCGTGTTGTTTTGGAAATTACATGGTGTTGCTGGAAAAGTCGGGAAAGGTTTGTTGCTGCAAGTGCAACAAGTTGCGAGATATGAATTCAAGGATTTGTTGCTACAGATGCAACACGTCGTGAATTGTAAATTGAGATATTCGTTGTTTGCAACGATCGATATGAGAAATGTTGGTTGCATCGATACAATGATAGTCGTGGAATGTTGCTGCAGCAATTGTCACGTGTTGATTGTAAATGATGCGGTGAAAAGAAAAATGAAAGTTGATATTGAATGTGTCGAACGGATTCACATATCGATTTCGAATGTGCGTTGCGATGAAAAGCGAAAAGTCAATATCGAATGTGTTGAACAGATTTGAGCATTGACTTTGAATGTCGAAAATAAATTGTTGCACGATGTGCAATACGTATTGAAAGTAAATCGTTGCACGAGGTGCGATAAATATCAGAAATAAATCGTTGCACGATGTGCAATACGTATTGAAAGTAAATTGTTTCACGTGGTGCAACGTAAATCAAAGTGAAATCGTTGCACGAAGTGCGACGGATATTGAGAATGAATTATTGCACAAGATGCAACGGAAGAAAACAAAAGTTATAAATCGAGAAACGAAATCGGTTCGGTTGCGCACCGAGCTTGTGTTGGAAAATGAAAACATTGGCCGAGTTGTTTCAGATTTGATTTAATCAGAGTTACGGTTGTGATCAAGCACGATCACTGCGGAAATCGTGAGTCGGAAGATATCGTTGGTTCGTAAAGAGTACGTTGCGACGGAAGTAACTTGATTTCTGGGTGGTATATGGCATACCACCGATGCAATGAATGGCTCGATTCCGAGTGGTATATGTAATACCACTTGTGCGATGAATTTGCATCAACGTATTGTGAGAATTGCGGAGGAATTGTCCGCAATGGACGAGATAGCACCGAGACTCGATTGAGAATTTGTATTACGGCATGTTGATGCAAGTGTTCTTCGATGATCGGTTAGAATGGTAAGGCGGCACTTGTATCATTGAATGATACGTCGATTGAAAAATTTATGTGTCGATCGAATGACGGGAATTAGCGAAACGATTATGCCTTGAGGCAACAATCGGATCGACGGGATAGGAAACTCGAAACGTTGAAATCGAACCGCATGACTTGCGAGCTCGATGAAAATGTTGGACGATACAAATTATAATCGAATCGCACGACTTGCAATTTCGATAGAAATGTTAGCCGATGCAAAGTGAAATCGAATCACACGACTTACGATCTTGATAGAAATATTGAGCGAGACGAAATGTAATCGGATCGCACGATGTGCGACTTTGGTAAGAAAGTTGGTTGACGCGAGTAATCGTGCCCAAAAGATAGTTGGTTACATTACGACGAAACTCATTCGAGTACGACTGAAAAACACGCGAAACTTAGAAGGCGAGATCGTATGACTTGAGGGTTCGATGTTGGATAATCGGTAACTCAGTTACGCGATCAAAGTATAGCGAGATGCGGCGAATCGGAGAACGGGTTGATGCGTATGGAAAAGTTCATTACGAACATGGATATATGCGATGCGAATTAAGTTGACGTTGAAACGGATTCAAAGTTGACCCTTACGCTATCGAAATTGATACGGCGTATCGAGATCGATACGTAAGGAAACGTAAGCACGATGTGAGAATACAAAATAGAGTGTGCCTCGCGCTATCAAATTTTGTAGATAACGATGCGAGGATGAACAAACTTGGTTGATCGTAAATTTGGTAATTGATCAGGGCGAGACTATAAGTCATCGACGATTGTTCGATGCGTATGGCATCTCGTGTGTCGACCGCGAATAAGATAGACTCGAACTCGATACGAGTAGATGTTTCGTAAATTGCGGAATCATCGACGACCGTACATGACTTTACTCGGAGGATAGTTGCGCATCAGTTGCGCCGATAGAAATGGTTATGTACGGATTGGGTAATCGCATAGAAAATCGTCGGAACGTGATTTGGCTCCGAAATAAGATATAGCATGGTTCGTAGTAAACTGTCCTTCGGTGATGATCCACAATTATCGAGCGTAGCTTCGGGGCAGCTGATCCTAGAAGACTTGACCGCCAATTTGCAGACCGTAAGATGACCAATGCGATATCGCATATGAGATTGCACCGATAACAAATATAACACGGTGCATGTTGACGATAAGTCTAGGCGATCGAGAATTATTGGAACAACTTCCGATTGAGAATGATATAGTTAGATTTGAGTATTCGTCGGATGAATACATGAACGGTTATGTCGGTCGATGAACAAACTAGAAATTCACCAACGAACTTGGTGATTCGAATAGGCGATTGCGAGAATCGTGCTATGCACGAGAGAGAACGATAAGAGAATGACTTACGAGTTATGTCGTTAGATTTGATTCACCTTGCAATTGAGTTTGCGTGAATCAAAATTATGTTCGATGTTGCGAGACGAATAAGTTGGAAATTTGGCTAGTGAATTCCTACTCGTTAGGAATCGAACGTAAGGCACATCGTAAAGACCTTCGTGTCAAGGCAATCGTTGTCTTGAGCACCGTCGCCTCGATGTAAGCTATTATGTCGGATAGATTGTGGCCTTTGTGCAATGTCAATTTAAAGTTGCGTCGAAAGGATTTGAGCACGGTGTCTAGGTAAGTCACCTAGCAGACGTAGTCCTGAATATTGATGCTTTTGTAAGTCAACAAAAGAGAATCATGTCGAGATAGGACACGAAGTGAAACATCAGAAATCGTTGGATAGTGACGACGAACGTAAGGCGTTGCGGAGACTCGTTGTGATCGGATGCGCGACGGCTTGACGCGACGCGTAGAATTGGTAGTCCCGATGAAACATACAAAGTGAGAAATGCGATTTTTGAATCGCATCGTATGCCTTGACTTTTGTTGGCGGATCGCGTATGTATCAATATGCATATGCAATAGAATTGCAAGAACTTATGCTAGAGCCCAAGTCCGATCGAGAGTACGAGATGGCAAGTTATTGAGAATAAGATGTTACGTATTTGCGTTATTCCGATATCTTACAACTGAGCTTGGCCGAAATGCATATATTGGTGGGACGCCTAAAATGTGTATGATTCCAAACTAAGTTGTACGACCCAAACGATAGTGAGACGAGATCGTGGAACGATCTAATGAAACCCTTGGAAATTTAGTATTGGTTTCGGTTCGGAACGAACCTTGTTTTGAGTGGTATATTATGTAATGCCCCGCTCCGCACGGTGCATTATGCTGAGTCGTTGACTCGAAGAGTTGCGTTGACCCGATTACGTATCGATGCGAATCGATACAAAGTGTTAAGTTGTCCCGAACAATGAATCGAACGAAGTCGATGCGAAGAGTTGCCTTGTCCCAAAGAATGCATCGAGTGAATCGATGCGAAGCACCGCGTTGCCTCGAAGGATAAGTGCGTTGAGACGGCTCGAAGATTCTAAGAAATCGAATCGACCAAGGCGCAAGTCCGAATCGATGCAAGTATTAATTTTAGTTGGTTTCATGTGCAGGCTATACGTTTACGCTGAAATGTTAGAGGTCGATCTTTTGCCTTATTCAGTAAGGGGTCCACGAAAGCAAATCGTCGCCTTGCGACGGACTGAAGCGTTGGCACGTAAGCCAAAGCGGACGTATAATTCAATGAAGCACGAAGTGCTCGAATGGCTAAGTCAGGAGAGTTGTCCGTGCAACGAAGTTATGAAATCGAGCCGCAACGGCTCGGCGAAACGACAAGGCATATCGATTCAAGGTGGGGGGACATTGACTCTCTTTCCTACTCCGTCATGCTTAAGTAAAATACATATCATTGTATGCTGAGTATCAACGCCACGGACGTGGCTCGATAGAGAGATAAACGTAGTGCGTGTCGAACACTAGATAGAACAATTGAAATGAATCGTACGGCAGACGTACGAGTCGCTATGGAACATTGGATATCGCAAAGGCGAGTGCCTCGGTGCGCAAGCCATAAGAACATGGGATAACTGTATCGACGAGTGCACCAGTGCATAAGACATTTCGTGTCCCGCGCACGAGTTAGCATGCTAGAACATTGAAAGACTATATCGGTGCGAGTGTCTCAGTGCACGAGCGATAGAACATTGAATACCTTATCGAGGCGTGCCTCAGTTGCACGAGTCGGAAGGATGGAACATAAACAAACGCATTGAACACTAAGGCGTAGAACATGAAAATACGGTCGAAACGTGCCTACGTGCACAAGATCACAAAAGATGACTTCGTTGCGAAAGAATACAGTTGTGGCATGAATGTGGCGGAACTGTCGGATATAACATAATGTCTCGAAAGGTGTTCGGGACCTTCGGGTCGTTCGGTTGACGAACATTGAGTTGAGGCATAATGCCATTGAACATTGAAACGAAGTATGAAACGTAAGAACATAGAAAGTTAACGGAATACGAAATGATAATGCGGTATGGTGCCCTTCGAAATGTTCGCGGCCTTCGGGCGTTCGTTGAGGACATTCGGGCGTTGTGCCAATTGAAATAGAGATAAGCGAACTTGCTTGGTTGTATGAAAGATAAGATTCGTTGCATGGTCAAATGGACTTAAAGATATAAAAGTCCGTGCATGGGTATTCCCTCGAACGCGGCGCGCCAGGGGGCTGGGACCGTTCGGCCTAGGAGGGATTCGTTTACAGTATTGTTGGTGCACTTCATTTAGATGGGTAGCGACCTTCTGGTGAATGTGATAAGCCACTTGCTGCGATTATTTCGATGGCCTCTGATGTTGGTTAGCAACCGCACAGAGTTAACATCGTCTTATGTTTCGACTCGATAATATAAGTCCATTCTAGCCCGGAAAGCTAGTGACCTTTATATAGTTAAGGGCGATGGGTTTGGAAGTGCAAGGTATACGTATATCCTGCATGGATGGATCCTGAATAGAAGGCACTTATAACATGACAGGAAAAACGGATAGGCATATTCACCTTGCGTCGGTGCAAGGGTGAGTGCGTCGATATTGTTAAGTCGCGCCACGAAACAAACACGAAATTGCTTGCTTGTTTACTTATGCGAATTGAATAACATGCTTGCCATGCTTTACAGTCTTCGAATATGCCATGAACTCATCCTAAGGAGAACATAGAAAGAGAACTAAATTGTATGTTTGCATGAATCAATACAATACTAAATGTCGGTTTGTTAAGTGGGTTCTTGATCAGTACAGCGAGGACGAAAGTACTAATCCTCCACTAGTTTGCTAGCAGGTTCAGGGATTGGTCTGCTCGCGACAGAGCTTCGCTTGAACGCGTTGAGGCTTGGAATGCCGAAGCGTATTGAAGCGTGCGATCGCATTGATGCTCGGATATGCAACAGGATTGATGCGGCCGAGATATAGAAGGCACGATGTATGGAACGGTGAAATCCTTTGTGGGCAAGAGAAAACATGAGTATTGTAGCCAATCTGGTAAATTCCGTTGGACTATCGAAAGTCTTTGTAATCGCATTTTTAATATCAATAAAGAGAATGGTTTCGTATACTCTGTTTTTCTTTCGTTGTTAATATCAATTCAAAAGATAACCATTTGAGAACTTGTCATCTTGCCTTGCACGAGCGCAACTCCAGGCTCGTGCGGCATCACGCCCCCTGCGAGAACGATGATTCGGGTGATTCCGGGCCGGGGCGTGACATGAAGTGGGAATGAAACTCTCTCACATCTACCGTTTATCTAGGTTCCCTCTCAAACGGCTAGAAATGTGGCCGTTGTAAAAAAAAAAAATCAAACGTTGGATTGGTGGACGACGGGGTGAAATTATGGCGACAAGACAAGTGGCGCCGGGGGGGGGGGGTTCAAGGGCATGTGGCGACATCACTGATGGCGCTAGAGGGGGGGGTCTTGGCGCCATCTGTAATGTCGTCAAGGGGAAAAGGGGGCAAAGCTTTGGCGCCATCACTAATGTCGTATCGTCCCTCATTTCGTTATTTTTCTAAAGTTATCCCCTTTTGCATAAATACAGTAAAGTTTATCCCCCTCTGTAAAATTATCCGCAACACTTATTATCCATTCTCTTCCATTACACACAAACATATCTCACTGAATTTTTTTACTCCAATACATTTATAAAAGATCCCTAGTCGTACTAATCCTTTAAGATGCTTCTCTACTCCCTTTGAAAGGTAGTTTAGCACGCGAAAGCAGACAGTTAATCCGCGCCTCCACCCCCCCCCCCCCCCCCCCCCCCCCCGCCCCCCGGGCTCTTCTCTCTGTTTGTGAAATTGGATATGATAGTATGGAATTGCAAGTTTACCATCATGACAGGTAATCTTCATCCTGGGCATGGCTTGTTATTTATGTCCATTCACTTTCCTATTAGTTATGGTCGAGTGGTCCATAGTTCAAAACTTTAAGCACTTTCTGAAGAATATCTAACTGGACACCATCCAAATCAAACATCCTCGCCCAAACCATCAACTTAAAAAGACAGACTTGAAGAAGAAGAAAAACCTTAAAGGATGAATAAGTGTTATTAAATTCGGATTACCCGCCTGGGTAACATTAACGTCCTAGGACTATCTAGAAATTCATGTGCATGGACCCATTAATTGGTCAGGACCATAAGCAGCCCAGGAACAATTGATTGGATCAGTTTTTGTTAATCAGCCCATTTAAATGGATAGTGGGTCAAGTTACAAGTTGGGTTTGGTAAATAAACAACAAAGACACGCAACTAAAACCTATAAAAACTCAGAGTAGCCTTCACATCTCTCTTGCTCTGCACAATTTTTATTCTTTTCCTTTTCGAATAAAATAATGGTAACATACTATACCTTAATTCTCCTCTGCATTTCCTTTTTAACATCATTTGATCTCTAGAATGCAATTGTCCTTTTCCTTTCTAATTATTTCTCTTCTCAAATTTAAGCTCTTTCTACTAATCTTAGCTTCTTGTTAATTATTAACATTTGACACTGGTATTGCTATTCAAATCATGTTAGCAATTGTCTTCTTATTTTTAGATGGAGCTATGACATATACTTGTCTTCTATATATAGCATGGTTGCGGCATCAAAATCGGTCAAGAGAATAGGTATTGAACCCTTCTTAATTGGCAGTTTCTGGGGTTTTGATGGACTTCAGTGGTTCTGAATCAGTTGGTTTCATTAGTTTAGATAGATTCAGCGGTTTCAATATCATTTTCAGCCGATACCACAAACTATGATTTATAGGTAATTTCCTTTTGTTCTTTCTATTTATTATAATTATTTATCATATTTTTGAGGAAAAAAAAGCAACCATGTACCAAGTAATCAGCGAGTAAGTAATTTTATTACTCGTTCTAGTTCTGGACCAAGCAGGTAATGAAACCAAGTAACCTTGGGACGAATTTTGATTTGTTTAGTACCACAAAATAATGAGTTACTCTCGGAAAAGACAAGTACATGAAGGTACTTTGCAAAATTGAACTTCTATACTGTGTGACAGCAGATACACTCATCATCATCATCCAAACCTTCTCCCATCATCATAGGGTCGGCTGTGGAGCACAAGAAAGCTCCATACAAGATTTACAAAGTTTTATGACCGTTTGTCGACCTGACGTCACAACTCTCTATGTTGGTGTCAAATTCGTAGCCAAGGTAGCTATGAAAATAACAGCAGACACTCTGAGTCTCAAATCTTAACACAAAACTCGGATTCTTAAAACATTTGTTTATCAAACTTATAATGCAGGAACTGAGTGCTTGCCATTTGAAATTTAAGGCAAGGTTCACAGGACCAATTTCACTCTTCTTGTAAGTATCAGTATTGATGATTTCGACAGTTTCGAATGTTTCAGAGTTCTTCATTTCCTAAGTTAAAAATTAATAATAACTATTATGTAGAAAAACTAGAAACAATTTCATATATTTAAGTGTAATTCTATATGTTATTTGTTTTATTTGTAAGCTATGAATAGAATAATAGTAAGATTGATACATGTCGTGAATATATATACACGACAAATTGTATAGCAAAAATGTGTCATTAATGAATCTTATCAACACATTGTAATATGTAGATCTTCAACATGACGAATAATTTTCAACATGCTCAATCATTGTGATGAAACCATTTTTGCCATATTTATCACTTTTGCTTGTAATCTTTTCTTTGTCGAATTGACTTGGAAAGAGATTCCTAATGTTTTCATTGGCCGGTATCAGTAGCAGCCAATATCGGATGGGACAAGCCAAAAACGATACAACAAGTCTGATAATGAACCTTGATTTAAGGTTTCTTCATTATCATACCCTACTAGTTATGATATTTAGAGGGTTAAACTCTCTAAACAGAGCTAGTTATGTGTCTGTATTATGTCCACTTTGTTAACTTGACTAAATGTTCCATGCAAAGCCAACAAGTCATAATCATGATACACTTTTATCCAGGAACTTTAACTAACTAATTTGCTATGCAAAGCAAACAATTCAGAAAAGCAAGCACAACCAAAACCAGGAAAGAAATCAAATAACTGAATATATCCTTACTACATATGCATTTTGTCCTCTTAAAACAAAAGAAAAACATCAACTAAATGAGTTTTTGGATTGACTATAGTCCATATATAAAATGTCCCTATCCAAATGCAAATATAAGGTATATATATAATTAACTGTCCTTCCCATGTAATCTCCAAAATGATTGACCTGATTTATCCATTACATGGTACACTTATCAAATAAATCACTGTTTATGTGAAGAAAACAAAAATTTATATATACAAAAGGGCCTCCAGTGCCACAAGGCTCCCTCTAGTGTGTATGCAGCCTTACCCTCGATATAGGAGAGACTGTTTTATGCGGTTCGAACTCGCACCCTCCAGGATGCATGCATCAAGACTTATCATTGCGCCAAGCAACGCCCTCTAAACAAAAACTTATATATGCTAGTATTATATTTACAACCATTCAAACACCTAGAGTATAGTATAACCAAGTTAGCAGCACACTTACATGCATTTCAACATCAACAATTGGCTCCACTGTGAATTCTGGGACCCTTGAAAACCAAGCAGGATCTTCTTCCTATAAGATCAGCTATAAATAGGTCAATAAGTTCACATGTATATTAACTTAGCAACACTATAAGGTTTCTTATGCACCTCCAGAATTTTCACGAAAAGGCGCATTGCTTCTGTTGAAGCCATGTTCCCAAGCCCATTCCAACTGTAAGAATCAAATAGTAAAAAACATAATTCATTCCTGATAACTGAAAATTTGAAGTAGCATCGGTACAATGTTCATGGAATAGCATCAGTACAACGTTCATGGAACAAGATGCAAATATCTTCTACTAGTTGGAATTCTTTTGGAAAAATATGTCAATCGTTTCTGAATCTACCTAACTAGGTGAATATAGGCATTCTTTACCTTGCCTGAGATAATATGAATACAACTATTTCTATAACAATTAGTACTAAACATTAGTCCTTTAAGTTATCAAAATCTGTTATATTGTGATTCGTAATATCAAGCCTCATCCAGTGTAAGATGGCAGATGTTTCTCACTGATTCTCTCTTCGCACTCTACGTATAACATCTTCAACATCAAAAGCATCAGATCACAAATGTTACTTACAAATTCTGAAATTCAACTATGGAGAAGAATATAAGCACCTTGGGTGTCACACAGGGGCGGATCCACATGGAGAGCAACGGGGGCTCAAGCCAGCCCCCACTGGATTTTCGGGGGGAAAATACCTTATAGGTATCTTTCTAAAAACTTAAATAGAGTATATATATATATATATATGGGTCCGGATCGGGAGCCCCTTCCACGGAGCCCCGCCGCCCTCGATCGTTGGATCGAGCGCTGGCCCCACACGGGCCCCCCGATCCGATGGTGCAGGAGGGGCAGGGCTCCCACAGCGGACCTTTTGATCCGCGCCCTATATATATATATATATATATATATATATATAGAGAGAGAGAGAGAGAGAGGCCCCCCATTATGAACAATGTTAACTTGTAGTTCAGTTGGTAAGAGAATTTTAACTATGTTTTGTAGATCTTGAGTATGAATCCTCTTACGTACATTTAAATGCATTTTTTCTTAAGCCCCTACTCACTTTTTTTTCCCAAGC
>JANAVB010032898.1:0-10000 GCA_029216955.1 Iris pallida
CTAATTTCTATGTTCATTTGGATTAGTGGCATCCAAGTGTCTGAGCACCTGTTCTGGATAAAACCACCTAATCAGTACGACTAAGCCTAAGTGAGGTGTACAATTGACTGCCATGCGTAGGAGGCCACTTTTTGTTTGCTTGTATTCTAATTATTAGGTCTTGCCTAACTAGGATCAGTTACATAAGTTTATGGGACTTATGTAGTAGGTATAGTTGCCTCTCTAGAACCAGTTGTCTAGATGAACTAAAGCAACTTATTTAGTAGTAGGTATAGTTGCCTCTCTAGGCTCAGTTGTCTAGATGAACTAAAGCAACTTATTTAGTAGTAGGTATAGTTGCCTCTCTAGTACCAGTTGTCTAGATGCAGTAGGTTTTGCCTTGCCTAACTAGGGCCAGTTACATGAGTTGATGAGAATTATGTAGTAGGTATAGTTGCCTCTCTAGGACCAGTTGCCTAGATGAACTAAAGCAACTTGGAGGGACCTCGAGTTGCTTTGGCAGCATTTTACGGACCTGTTTTGCAGCCACAAACTATTAGTAAGTTAGAAATTTTGGTTTCTTTTGAGTTTCTTGAAACTAGAGAAAGTAAGTTTCCAGACTAGAAAATTTGTTCATTTGATAGGAACTAGAATAATAAAATAAGAGCAATATGATGACATTATATATGGACCATATTAGTTAGCTTCAATAACATTTTCAACTAAATATGAATAAAAGAATGTTGCATTCTCTAGTTCAGTGAGTTTCCACCATTTGGGATGAAAACTAAATGAGCCCCTAGCTTGCATTTTTGTTGTTGTGCCAAGTAGTTTCTAAACTTATTTTGCAACAATTAAACAACACAAACAAATCGAAACTACGATTTTTCACTAGCTTCCTAGTTTTCATGTTAGCTTCCGGTTGCCAAACGGGATAGAACTCTGCATATTATATTTGAATTCTTGTTGATTGAGTTATGAGAAATATTTGTAAACATTCTTCTTTCTTGTTTGGAACATAATGATACATTTCCAGCAACTTGGCTGGAATGAAAGTTAATGTGCTTACATATGATAGGATGTTGAGTGTGTCTCTGCAGTAGTTTAATTAAGTTGAAAGGACTGGTAATGATTGAACATTTGTTTTTGTAAAAAAAAAAAAAAAAGGACATATTTATGTCACACGATTCTCAGATTCTTGGCTTTTGTTTTTGGTTTTCTATAATAATACCTGAAGAAGTGTATGTGCTACTAGGCCCACTATATAGTATCTCTGACATGTGTGCCTGCATCATCAACACAGAGTGTATATGCACCTGCATCACCAAAGCATAATGTGTGCAATTTGTGTATTTTAACAGAATAGTTTATGTATTATTTGCTTTCGTCTTTCATTTACTGTGAATTTGTTTTCTGGCTCATAATGCACCTTTCACCATTGTATAGCTGGTATAAGTAAGCATGATGTCTGTAGAGGAAAAAGGATAGCTGCTTTGGTGATTATGCTTCATGCATTCAGCTGTGAAGTCCCTGTAGGTAATAATTGTGTTTTTGGCCATGTTTTGATGCCAATCCTTCCTTTTCTTACATTACATCGTCACAAATATGAAATTCTTATTAGCAGAGCTTTCTAGCTTTATCACTGTATTTTATCCTCTCTACTTACAGATAATCTTCAGATGATTGATTTATGAATGAGTTTCTTATATCTTGCCATCTCAATATTCTGAACTATGTTTTGCAGGTGCACTGTATGTCTTGCTGAATATCAACCAAAAGATGTCTTGCGCATCCTCCCATATTGCAGACACGCCTTCCATGTCACCACAGCACTCAACATGCCCCCTGTGTAGAATATCATTAAGGGACTCACCTGATAGAAAAAGGACAATGCCGCCAGTATATAACCCGCGAGAGCCCTTCGAGTTGGATTCATATCATTATCTATATGCAGGGCAATATTATACTGAAATGTCCCAAAGTAACCAGAGAATGGAATCCACTCGAGATGACTTGTTAAGTTCAGAGCCATCGGTTACCAGGGAGGTATCTTCCACCCCCCCCCCCCCCCCCCCCCCCCCCCCCCCCCCCCCCCCCCGTCCGTCAAGATCTACTGCCATGAAGAATCAAAAGGAAAACATATCGAGAATCCATCAGATTCTTAGCAAACAAGAGAGATGCCTGATATCAGTAACCACGCCAACAAGATAGGGAAAAGAAAATGGAAGAAAGAAAGAAAGTACATAGGAGGCTATTCTGAACTAATTTCCCGAGGATGTCAACATGTAAAGCTGTGCCTACAAGAGAGAGGCCTGATATCAGTAACCATGCTTCCTGAACTAATTTCCCAAGGATGTCCTACTTGCCAATTTGACTCTTCTTGTACCTTGCTATGTGCTTGTTGCTTAATATGACCAAATTATCATACTGCTCATGCAAAGAAAGCAATAGGAGTACTAGTCCTTCATTTGTCGATGTAGAACTACATTTCTTAGGAGGAGAAAAGATGAAGAAGAGCAATCTCCAGTATCAAAGAACATGGACACTCGGTTCGCACCTTAAAGAATAGCTACAACTTCCACTTGTGCCGGGGAATGAATCGAGATGAAGGCTCTGGCTAACCCAACCCCTCAAGCTGGTCCGTATCATGAGCTAGATACAATTATTGCATGCCAAACTTAATTATTTTCTGGATCTTTCTTTCGATTGCTTGTTTAGCTAGCTAGGCCTTGGTATTAAAAACTAAGAAGAAACTGACTCAGACTTCAAGACTATTTATTTTGTCTATATATGCCGGCTTGCCTCTTGAATTTGCCTCTCTCTCTCTCTCTCTCTCTCTCTCTCTCTCTATATATATATATATATATATATAATTTTTTTTTTTTTTTTTTTTTTTTTTTTTTTTTTTTTTTTTTTTTTTTACACTTTCGCCTTAGAAAATGATACGAACACACACACACGCACACACACACACACACACACATATATATATATATATATATATATATATATATATAGAGAGAGAGAGAGAGAGAGAGAGAGAGAGAGAGAGAGAGGCAAATTTGTAGATCATATACTCATGGTAGGTCGTAAAGCATTTATCATATGTTGAGGGAAGTTTGGCAGTTAATCAACTAGTACAATTGTGGCAAGGTGCATGCCATCTCCTTACGTTACCCATATAATTTTCACCTCAAACGTACGCATACATCACATGTGCTAGCACATGAAATGAAAGAGAAGAGAGGCGCATTGAATGACAGACATTACACAATTTACCTAACAATGTGCTCTGATGCGCATAGAATTCTTGCGCATAGAACTCGCTCGCATGAGAATGCTGCACAAACAATGACTGCAGGAAACTTGCGCTCAGAATAACTGTCCCGTAGAGAACACTAGCGCATAAGTGGCACACCGATAACTCATGCGTAAATGAACCGCCTCGCATTGATATCAAACGCATAGAGTGGCCGTACAGAGATCGTGCACGCATAAATGCCCCGCAGTGATAACTAGCACATATCGAGAATGTACAGAGAACTTATGCGCACAAATGTCCCGCAGAGTTCAATAACACACACCGTGGTCCAGCGTAGAACTTGTGAGCATAAATTCTCCGCAGTTATCAATTGCACATAGTCAGCAGCTGACAGAACTTCTTCCTTCGAGCAGGCTAAAAACTGAGACGAAGAAAGCAAAAAACCGTTATACTCTTTGCAATCGTAATTGCTACAAAGAGTTAGAACAAACACAAGAAAAGTAAAACATGTTATTCTCTTTGCAATTGCAGTGTTGCATGTTACATTCAAAAACCAAGTTCTCAAAAGAAAAGGAAAAAACCAAGTCTTCTGCATGTGTCTGTTTCTTTGCTTGAGTAACGTTGGAGAATAAGAATGGTTTTCTCCTAGTGCGGCCCAATGATAGGAAAGTTGCTTTGGTCCTTTTTACACTATAAATAGTGCAATTTCACTTGGAAAGAGAACATACGCATCTTCTTTGTGTAAAATTCTCTACTAAGAAAATCCTCTTGCTTCTTCTCTCTTGTTCAATTCAAAGCAATGTTCTTCAGTTTGTGCTCTGGACAGAAAGGCTAAGTTCGGGTCACTCTTTTCGAGTTGTGTGCAACGAGGAGATACCGGTAGAGCGGGGGTTTCACCACTATGAGCATTTGGAACAAGTCTGCACATAGACCCGAATCAACTCTTGGGGCAGTACTTCATGCGAGACTTTCCCGGAGGTCGGTAACATTTATTTTATTTTATTTTGTTTGCGGATTTTTAAAGTAAGGAAATGAAATAATTTCCAACAATCTAAGAGTTGATTTTTAGCAAATTCATTTTTAGGAATTTTTTGAGTTCTTGAACTTAGTAGATTGACATGCAATTAACTTGACATCGTTCGATTTGAATGAATTCGAGGCAAGGAATTAGTTTGCAGGACAGAGTAGAAAAGAAGGGGCCGAATCACCCACCGATTACTTTGCTCGTGCTGATCGTCGGAGCGCTTCGCAACGTCAAGCTTTAGTTACGCGAGCTCCTGCATTGGCACCAACACTTTGTTAGAATTCCTTCTTTTTCCCTTGCTTCAAAATTTATAAATTGCATCCATGAAAACGACGCGAAGGCACTTCATCAAAATCCAGCGGCAAAAACTCTAATAAAACCATACAGCGGTCCGGTCCCGTCGAAGGGACTCTTTCATAGAGCTCATTCGCCGAGACGCAGCCCGCTTCATCTAGGACTTATTCCAACAGAAGTCGTTCCATTAGTTGGATCGATTCTCGTATCGTCCGTCCAAATCGATTTTGATCGATGCCGCAAGGTGTTATCGTTTACCAAGCTTAGCAATCGAGTCAGATAGCCATCGAAGTTCTCGGTCGATCTGACTCGGCGCAAGCATATTATGAAGTCCATCTCCTATCGAAAACGGGGCGCTACACCAAGTGGCAGCCTCCTCATATTCTGTGCAATGAATTTGCATTAATGACGATGAATCTGCCTCTTCGTATTCAACCAAGTCAAAACAGCCATTAACGCCTCAAAGAACTCAACGGACGGGCCAATGAGGATGCTCCATGCGACAGATGCGCCGTCAGCACCATGCGCTCCGTACCGATGTGCCCAATGGGATATATACCTATGAGCCTAGTGGGACACAAACTGATGCGCCCACTTCAACTCGTCACCCATCAAACATTTAAAGCTATGTGACAGAGTTGGCAGCACACTTCCCGAAGACTGAACAATTGACAGTTTTTGCAGAAAAACGAAGAGCCGCCAACATCATCATTACATTTTGTCAGTTACAGCTGTGCTTTGCCACGTGGCCGACCGATCGCTTGCATGCGCCTCCACAGCCATGCGCCCAAAAATTTACATGCGCCTCCATAGCCATGCGACCCGACTTACTCCTGATCCCAAAATACAGAAGCCAAGTCTCTGCATGGGCTTCCACAGCCATGCGCCCAAAAGCTTTGCATGCGCCTCAGAAGCCATGCGCCCAGACTAGTCTGTCATAGACCAAGTCGCCTTCCATGCACCTAATCCTAAACGCATCCTGATAGATCATCTTCCACAAAATCAGAGATCTTAGGCCTCATTTGGTTCACGGAAAGAAAATGAATTCCCTTATATTTTCTATGGGAATGGAAAAGTAGGATTCCTGTCACATTTCCTTTCTGTTGTTTGGTAAACAATGAAACTACTTAGGAAATAAAAGCAAAATATAACAATGTTCCAACAATATCCTTACCTTTTAAAATAAAAATAATATTATAAAAATAACATTAATGATAAAATAAGCAATGACACATGGTTACTTTTGTCATAACTTTTGTAATAAATATTGGAAAAGGAGGAGGGAAAATCAATCCCATGGGTCTTGAGTGGAACCATATTCTCACCAATTTTTCCCCTTGTCAGAAAATTGATTCCCAAGTTTGTGGCTGCCAAACAAAAAAAGGAACAACTTTCCTTTCTTGGTTCCTTAAATCCGTGAACCAAATGAGGCCTTGGAGTAACAGACATGCGCCACGTGTATTCTGACGCAGTTCTGCTAAAAAATGGGTGCTAACCACCC
Source organism: Iris pallida (assembly GCA_029216955.1). Lineage (NCBI taxonomy): Eukaryota > Viridiplantae > Streptophyta > Magnoliopsida > Asparagales > Iridaceae > Iris > Iris pallida. The sequence continues at coordinate 6,061 of JANAVB010032898.1, forward strand.
AAGATCTTAGTAACAACCGAATTTTCACAACTGCCATGTGTCAGCTCCACCGCAGCCCAACGGAGCAGTTCAACAGATTTGACTTCAACTCAAGGCGCATCATCCATGCACCCCACATCATCAGCCACGTGGCGTTCCCACGTACAGGCGCATCCTACATATGTGCGCAGGAGCAGACTAGTCTGCTGCCTATAAATAGAATGATCATTTCTTCATCCAAAGGGAGAGATTATCATATCTACATACAGAGACAAGAAGAGACACGTAACGTCTACTTCTCCTCCAAACGCTCTGGCATCCAGAGCAGCCCAGACCTTCAGAGAATCCAAGATCGTTGTTAGATCGTCAACGGAGTCAACGCATTACCACTCGCTCCACCGATACAGTTCTCAGATAAAAACAAAAGTGTACTCCTAGGACTACGTATAAGTCCTACATTGTATATTGTTCTGTTTATAATACCAAAGTTTTATCTCAACAAAACCTTGTCGCATTTTCGATGGCAAACAATAAGTACCGTGAAGGCGCATGGAGAAAATAACTACTACATCTATTACCCTTAATTAATTATGTTTCTTAATCAAAGTAAAGCATTTATTCAATTCTAAAAAAAAAAAAAACATTAAGGTCAAGTGAGTATGCTTAAATACAAGTGTGGCATGTAGAGAGCCTCGGCAATTCGATACCATGAACGACTTTTTGGAAAGTGAACTTTGACAGTGAATTAGTGAACATGGTTGCCAAGTTGTCATGTAATGGGATATGCTTGACTTTAATATTTCGTTAAAGTTCTTTCTTTATCTGACAATGCATGTGGCATTATTTTCATATATTGTTGCCAGAACATCATTAATAGAAAGAAATATGTTCGTAGTCTGAATATGCTCAATAATTATTCACAACCATTTGTACTCCCGGATGGTATCGTGAATGACGATGAATTCGACATGATTTGAAGAAGTGACGACGATGGTATGCTTTTTGGACTTTCTAGATATTGTATACCGTATAAATGGTAAAGATGAAACCATTTTGGAATCTCTTCATGTGCGAGAGTCAGATAAATAATCGTTATCGGTATAGTCCGAAAAGGACTTATAACTCGACCCGTCGGCTCATAATCTGGCCCTCAACTCACTCTCCAGTGACTTACGACTCAACCCGTAGGGCCACAATCTGACCCGTATGCCAGCTCACGGTCCAGCACAACTATCGCTCAGAGCATCATTAGTAGTTGGGACTCTCCAATGCAATTTGGAGCCCAAAATTTCAAAAAAAAAAAAAAGGTAAATGTAGAATGGGTTGGGTTTGTATGAGAATAGTAGGAAATCATAAAGTGAGCTCCGGTCCCAAAAATTGTGTGGTCAAAAATTAATGTAGGAAAAAAATAATATAAAGTTTAGAATCTAGAAAGTTGGGCTCCAAATTGGAACTTACTATTCTACAAAAACGAGTTTCTACAATCTAGAATCTAGAAATTGGGAGGCCCAACCCTTAGCACCCATGGATGGATTGGGACCGAAATTGTAGAAATTGGGACTAGGAGTGAGACTTATTATTCTACAAAATGAGCTCCTACATTCTAAATCTAGAATCTAGAAAATGGGATGGGCCTTACTAATGATGCTCTCATGAAGCCCACTTCCATTCCGGTTAAAATCCGGACAGACGAGACTAATGAGCTAGCTAGAGGTGATTCGAGCGTATTATATTCTAGTTTGTAACGTATTTTTAATGGTAACAAAATTTATAAGGAAAATAATACTCTATAGTAGTTTCATTCATTTATGTGTTTCATTATTACAAGAAACTGTAATTATTTCGTGTACTGTGGAAGCTTTGACTAGTACTACTCCACTAACCACTTTGAAATAGCTGCAGCGACATTCAATTCAACAATACGTACAATAACGGAAATAACCAAATAAAAGATTCTAATTAAACAAGCAATGAAGCATAATTTGAAATAACAAGCAACACCTATTAAAGCCCGCCCGCCCGTACGTACAGGTACAGGAGCACTGATAACTAATTAAATTTGATTATTGTGCTTGTTCTAATTAGTTCTTCTTCTTCCTTGGGGTGACCATGGCCATCAGTGGGCGTTCCATAACCACAGTGAACTCCAACTTGGAGCGAAAGTCCAGCTGGGTCGACGGATGCAGTCGCCACTCGAGTGCCTGCACCATCCTAGCGAGCATCAATGTGATATGAGTGGTCCCCATGCCGAGACCGGGACAAATCCTCCGTCCTGCCCCGAACGGTATCATCCTGACCCCCGTTACGCCCGTTATGTCAGCCGTCTCCCCACCTGTTATGAACCTGTCCGGGTCGAACTTTGTGGGGTTCGACCAAAGTTTCGGGTCCCCGGCTATCGTCGGCAGGTACAGCTCCAGATTGACCCCCTTCGGGACATCGTATCCGCCTAGTTTCGCACCGGAGTCCACTGCCGCGTGTGTCAGCACGAAGTACGTAGGGGGGTGCATCCTCAGTAGCTCCTTAACAAACGCCTGCAGGTACGGCATCTTCTCGGTGTCCTTCTCGTCCACGGTCGTCTCTCCGGCCACGCCCACGATCTCCTCGTACAACCTCGACTGGATTGCCGGGTTTTCGATCAGCCGGGCAATTGCCCACTCGATTGCGGCAGCCGTGGTGTCGGTCCCTCCGTTGAGGAATTCGGAGCACAACGTGACCAGCTCGACGTCGGTAGGAGTCGACTTCCGCCCTTCTACTTTGAGGTCGAAGAGGGAGTCGAGGTAGGAGAACGGAACCGCGTCGGGATGGAGGTGACGGTTCGCAAGTATGGATCGGCGCTTGTCGACGAGTGGGACTATGGTTTGGATCTGTTCCTTCCTCACCTCCATTGCTTGTTTCATTTGTTTCATGAAGAATGGTCTCAGGAGGGGGAGATAGTCGTCCATCCTGGGAGTCAAGGTGATGAGCACCTTCTTCATCACCTGCACATGAGACGAGACGTGCATGAGAGTTTGAGATGGATCGATGTAAGTGATTATAAGATTAATACCTGTTCCACTTTGCCGATGCTTTCCTCGTCCAGATTTAGTCCGAAGCACATGGCAAGAAGGATGCAGAAGACTGCGAAGCGAGCATTCTTGAGGACCCAAACCGCACCATGATTGGCCTGGGCCTCGGCGCGGAGGCGGTCGACGAAGCGGTCCATGGCCTCCTGGCGTACGGGACCGAACTCCTTGAGCCTGGTGGTGCTGAGCATGCCGTGGACCATGTTGCGTCGCAGGGAGCGCCACTCGGGGCCGAAGAACGCGGAGTTGACGGAGAACTTGTTGGAGCTGAAGATGGTCCTGGTGGGGTTCTCGGTTGGGCGGTTGGCGAAGAGCTGGCCCTTGGCTACCAGGGCCTCGTGGGCCAGCTCTGCGCTGGACACTATTATCAGGGTTCTCGCTCCCATGCGGAGCGTGAAGATGGGCCCGTACATCCTGGAGAGGTCGCCGATGTGGTGGATGAAGGGCTTCTCGGCAAAGGCCACCTGGAAGAGGTTGCCGACCACGGGCCATCCCGGTGGCCCGGGGGGGAGGTTCAAGAGGCCGCCGCCGGCTACTAATTTGGTGCTCTTGATCTTCTTGTTGAAGATGAATATCATGCAGAGAAGCAGGGAGCTGATCAGCAAGATCATGAGAGCATTGTTAGTAGTACTTGAGAAGAAGAAGAAGAAACGAAATGAAGAAATAGTAGCCATGGTGGTGTTGGTGTTGTGCATGGCGGAGATCGATGTAGATGGAATATATATATAATCTGGAATTTATATATATTGTTACTAATTTGGTGGCAATGAGATCATTAGATTTGTTGCAGGTGGTAGCGGTAGTAGTGAAAGTGAAGCTGGAAAATGCAGTTGGGTTATTAGGTACATTGGGTGGTCAGTTAATGTTACTCTTTATTGCACGCCAACCTTCTCAAGGAC
>JANAVB010032898.1:12500-36502 GCA_029216955.1 Iris pallida
GTATCATGGACTAGACGTCCACTTTACTTAGGTATTTTGGTAGGTAATATATCTATAGGCTAGTACCTTACTACCCTAGGGAGCACGGGTCAAAATAACAAGCGTAGGTAGGCTAACTAGGTTTCCACCTAGGTTAGAAATTTACCTTAGAAAAGGTAAAATAGGGAATTGGCCTACGGCCAAGATTTGAGTTTCGAAGTCCAAGATGGACTTGGATATGGGTTGTAGAGGTTGGTAATAGTTAGAAATAGTCGCCTAGACCTAGTCTTGACCCCGGTTGACCACGGTTGACATTTTAGACCAAAAGTCATTAACTATGGGTCAACACTTTACCCAATTTAGACCCAAATTCCATTAGACTTGTGTAGTTGACCAAAAGTCAACTATTAGTCACCATTAACCTAGGATTGACCTAGGGTTGACCAAAGTTGACCGGAGTTGACCAGTTGACCAAAAGTCAACTATAAGTCAACCGTTGACTCAAATCTACCTAGATTAATTCCGTTTGACTTGCATTGACCCAGTATGACCTAGCTAGACCTAATATGACTTAGGTTGACCTCGTACAGTCTAGTTTGACGTGTTTTGACCTAGAATGACTAAATATGATTTAAATTGTCTTGACTTTAATTCATAAACGTAGTATTGATACGTCTTGTTCTCTATAGGTCCTCGAGACGCTGCATTTGCTCCAGTTGACATATCATACCATATTATAGGCGAGTACATTCTCTGACACTTTTTTAATTTACGATGATTGTTATAATTCATGTAATTAGTGTAGATATGCTTGTTCTCGACACATTGGTCACACGGATTGGTATTCATGGATCCCGACATGAGATGTTATTCCTCGTTATCTTGGTATATCTTGTGCAAGCTCCCTTGTAGTTCTTGTGCAGTATATGGACACCGATTCTCGAGGAGACTTGCTCCTTTCTCGTAGAATCCCGTGTCATAACGTGTCTTGCTTGGATCCACCCTACCAGTCGGGGACGGGGAGCACTAGTGTAGACATGTGGTCATTATCCACCTTGTTATTCTTGTAGACCTTGTGAGTGTTAATCATACACTCCACGTATGATTAACCAGGCTAGTAGACCTTGTGCAGACCCAAGCCGGCCACATGTTGAAACTAGTACTCACACACCTAGATGTATGATTCTTGTACATGCCATGATCAGTTTACTTGCCTTGTTCTAGCTCTAGTTTTACAGCTTACCTTGCCATGATACTCACATGTACATTCCATGATTTTTCTTGTATATACTCTCTATTTACAGTTTTATAGCTTTTGTCATATCTTGTGAACTGTTGTTAGTAGATTATACTCGTTCCATCCTGACAGAATATATTGAAAATATTACAGATGCTGACGAGGGAGATTATTGTACCTACTACGGTCCGGATGACGTAGTGGGCGTAGACTTGGAGACTTTGGTCCAACAGGGCTTAGCTCCGCCTGACGAGACCTTACCACTTGCTTAGTTAGAGTAGGTCTTTTATACTGGACTCTGTCTCCAGCTACTTTTGAGACTGTTATTATTATGGATTGTATTAGAGACTTGGACTTGTATATATTCTTGTGTTGGACTTGACAGGTTATTATTTTATTATCGTCTTGTTGTCTTTATCTTTCAGTCTTTACTTTGTTATCTTAGAGTTGTGATTGAGTACTCATATATATATTCATTGCTTGTCCTCCGTTCGGAGTTGACCATATTCTCGACAGGTTTTGATGTATATATATAAACTGTTTAGAGTAGAAAACCTACAGCGTTCCACGCCGTTTTTACGGTGAGGGCTGGGCGTTGTCACGTACACGTGCCCTTATAGCGGGTGCGGGTCGTGACACGTTTTAGTGGTGGCCCACGCAGGTCCTGTAGTCGTAATTAGTGCGATGTCGTGGCGGCACTCGTCTTAGAGTGTTGACTACGAGCCTGTGTTACACATAGGAGGTAGTAGGCTAAGAGTTCTCAATCACAGTAGGATCTTTTCTTGCTTATCTTGCTTACCGTCTTTGATATTGATTTACTGCATTCTAGCTGTCCTCCTTTGATATTGCCTTCATGTACCATATTGATATCTTCTTTTCAATTTGTCTCCAGGATAGTTATGACTCACTCTTCTGGTGAGGAGCACGGGGAGACGGAGAGGTCTGCCACCTCAGGCGGGCAGGCTCCGGTCACTTCCCCTGCATATGGGACTTCTGTTGGGGCTCTCGGGGGTACTCCTCCAGCGCTCTCGATGACAGTCCCTGGGGTTGCGGGTGCTCTTTCCGCAGTGCCAGGGGCTACGACGGGAGTTGTCGGGGGCGTTCTTCCTCCTGCTGCGCAGCGGATTCCTCCACTAGTTGCAGATGTACTTCCACCTCTACCTTCTCTGCCTACAGATATGGGGCAGATGCTTACTTTCCTCCAGCAGATGCTGGAGACTCAGAGAGCCCAGGCCGAGGCTCAGCAGAGGCAGACAGACGCGATGCGTCAGGGCATGGAGGATGCCCATCAGTTGGCCCTTGCAGCCGTGGAGCAGAGGGCTCCTCATCCGGGGACGCGACCGAGGTACGGAGATATCCAGGACTTCAAGAAGCTCGGGCCCCGTGACTTTAGCGGGACCGAGGGTGTGGTCTATGCAGATGATTGGCTCGAGGATATCGAGCGGCAGATGAGGGCCTCCCGCTTGGCAGATGACCTGAAGGTCGAGGCGGTAGGTTTGCAGTTGCTAGACATTGTGCGCACCTGGTTCAGAAACGAGCCAGCCCTAGCTGGAGAGGGCCGTACTTGGGCAGAGTTCAAGCTCCTCTTCAAGGAGAAGTTATTTTCCTCCACGGACAAGATTGACCTGGTGCGACAGTTCCAGGATCTGCAGCAGGGCAGTCTATCTGTGGAGTACGCAGCGGAGTTCGGCCGTTTGAGCCGATACGCAGAGTACATGGTTCGAGACCCGGAGATCAGGGCGAGCCGTTTCAGGGAGGGGCTCACTTGGGATATCAAGATCCTCATTCCCTCCTTCTATGAGACTTATACCCAGATTTACGCGGAGGCCCGCAAGGTTGAGCGGGAGTGGGGCTTGAAGCCCAAGAGGGAGCGTGACTTTTTCTCGGGGGCTTCTAGCAGCGCGGGGGCTGCTAAGCGCCCTCAGCTTCAGCATTGTTCTTTCCAGCATCACCAGCCGCAGGTGCAGGCCAGAGCACCGGTTCAGCAGCAGGTGCAGCACACTCAGCCGAGGCAGGCACAGCATGGGGCTCCTTGCCACTTCTGCAAGAGGCCCGGTCACGTCTGGGAGGTTTGCCGAAAGAGGCTAGGTTTGTGCCTCTACTGCGGGGAGGCTGGACATCAGTTGAGGGATTGTCCTGCGAACCCTCGCAGGGTAGTCCGTGGAGCGGTAGCAGCTCAGGGGGCACCGGCGAGAGTTCCTGCAGTGCAGCAGAGGGGTCCACTTCCGACCCAGCAGCAGCGGTTTGTTCAGCACCACCAGCAGCGGGGTGGTCAGGGTAGAGCCTTTGCTCTTGCGGCCGAGGAGATCGAACCAGTCGCAGATATAGTTGCAGGTTCGGTTCTTCTTGATTCTTTTTCTGCCTTAGCATTGTTTGATTCAGGTGCTACATACAGTTTTGTGTCAGTTTCTTTTGCACTTAGGCACAATATTATTGCTGAATATCTGGGTAGGACTTGCAAGATTATGACTGGGAATGGCATCATCCTAATTAATAATGTTTGCAATGGGCGGAGAGTTTCCTTGGAAGGCCGGGAGCTGAGTGCGTATTTGCTCGTAATGCCACTTCCGAGTTACGATGTGGCACTCGGTATGGATTGGTTGAGCATACACCACGCTAGCATCGACTGCAGAGGGGGAAGGATTCTGTTTAGGCCGCCGGGAGAGCCGGAGTATGAGTTCACCAGGGGTGCAGTGGAGCAGGGAGATGGATTTTGCGGAGCGTTGTTGGCAGGGCCGGTGTTGCCACATCCACTCATTGCTGAGTTCTTGGATGTCTTTCCCGAGGAGCTGCCTGGGATGCCGTCAGATCGTGATGTTGAGTTTTCTATAGACCTAGTGCCGGGCGCTGAGCCTATCTTCCAGCACGTCTATAGAATCAACAACAGTGAGTTAGCGGAGCTGAAGAAGCAGGTCGACGAGCTGGAGGACAAGGGCTTTATTCGATCTAGCTCTTCACCTTAGGGCGCGCCAGTTCTTTTTGTCCCCAAGAAGGATGGTACGGTACGTCTGTGTATTGATTACAGGGCGCTCAACAACCTTACCATCAAGAACAAGTATCCTTTGCCAAGGATTGATGACTTGTTCGACCAGTTGAGCGGGGCGAGAGTGTTCTCGAAGATCGACTTGCGCACCGGGTACCATCAGCTGAAGGTAAAGCGGGATGACATTTCGAAGACTGCCTTTCGGACTCGCTATGGCCAGTATGAGTATACCGTCATGCCGTTTGGGTTGACCAACGCCCCGGCGGTATTCATGAACTTGATGAACAAGGTATTTCATCAGTACCTTGACAAGTTCGTGGTGGTCTTCATTGATGACATCCTCATCTATTTGAAGACACCAGAGGAGCACGAGGAGCACCTGAGGATTGTGTTGGACACTCTCAGGAGGGAGCAGCTGTATGGAAAGCTGTCCAAGTGCGAGTTCTTCTTGGATCGCGTGGAGTTCCTAGGCCATGTTGTCTCTGGCGAGGGGATTTCAGTGGATCCGAAGAAGATTTCTGCGGTGGAGTCCTGGTCTACGCCGAGCTCAGTAGCAGAGGTTCGGAGTTTTCTGGGTCTGGCAGGTTATTACCGGAGGTTCGTGCAGGACTTTTCCAGGATTGCCCAGCCGATGACCCGCCTTACCAGGAAGGACGAGGAGTTTGTTTGGTCCGATGAGTGCCAGGCCGCCTTCGAGGAGCTGAAGGCGAGGTTGACTACAGCTCCTATCTTGACGCTGCCATCTGGATCTGGTGGTTATACGATCTACAGTGATTCTTCAGGACGGGATTTGGGTTGTGTGCTTTAGCAGCACGGAAAGGTAATTACCTATGCATCTAGGCAGTTACGTCCTCATGAGAGGAATTACCCTACCCACGATCTGGAGCTGGCAGCGGTCATCTTTGCTTTGAAGCTGTGGAAACACTATCTGTACGGAGAGCGTGTAGAGATCTATACTGACCACAAGAGCTTGAAGCACGTGTTTACCCAGAAAGAGCTGAATATGAGGCAGAGGCGATGGTTAGAGCTGATGAAGGATTTTGATATATCCTTACAGTACCATCCGGGGAAGGCCAATGTGGTCGCGGATGCTTTGAGCAGGTATCCCGTGGCCATGTGTTTGACGATGGATCGTCACCTTCTGGCAGATCTGGAGAGCTTGGGCATAGAGGTGATAGTTCCTGGGTTCGAGGCGCAGATGTGGGATCTGCAGGTACAGTCGGAGCTGATGGAGAGAGTCAGGACAGCTCAGTTTGAGGATGAGGCTCTGAGGGTCATCAAGGAGCAGGTCCAGATAGGGCTATTGGATGAGTTCTCTATAGCAGGGGATGGGTCGTTGAGGCATGGTACCAGATTGTGCGTGCCGAGCGGAGGACTTCGGGAGGAGGTTCTTCAGGAGGCACACCGTTCTCAGTACTCTATGCATCCAGGAGCCAACAAAATGTATAGAGACTTGAGACAGCATGTTTGGTGGTATGGCTTGAAACGTGAGGTGGCTCAGTTCGTTTCGAGATGCTTGGTGTGCCAGCAGGTGAAGGCCGGGAGGCAGAGACCCGTTGGATTGCTCCAGCCACTACCCATTCCTGAGTGGAAGTGGGAGCATATCACTATGGACTTTGTATCTGGGCTTCCGTGCTCTCCAGGAGGGAAGGATGCGATTTGGGTCATTGTTGATCGATTGACCAAATCGGCCCACTTTTTGCCTTTCAAAGTGGGTTTGTCGACGGAGAGGTTGGCCGAGATGTACGTGCGACAGATTGTCCGATTACACGGGGTTCCAGTGAGTATAGTCTCAGATCGGGACAGCCGATTCACTTTCCACTTCTGGCGGAGTTTGCAGCTTAGCTTGGGCACATCGCTCAAGTTCAGTACCGCATACCACCCCCAGACAGACGGGCAGTCGGAGAGGACGATTCAGACCCTCGAGGATATGCTGCGTACCTGTGTCTTAGACTTCGGGGGATCTTGGGAGGACCACCTTCACTTGGTAGAGTTTGCTTACAACAACAGCTACCAAGCCAGTATAGAGATGTCACCTTTCGAGGCTCTATACGGACGGAGGTGCCGTACTCCCTTGTCATGGGATGATGTCGGCGAGAGGGTTTTGCTTGGCCCTGAGATAGTAGTGGATGCTGCAGAGAAGGTCAGGGTTATCAGGGATCGACTTCGGGTGGCGCAGGATAGGCAGCGGCATTGGGCCGATATCCACTGGAGGCCGTTGGAGTTTGAGGTATAGTTTAGATTTTTCTAGTATTTGAGTCTGATTGTGATTGTTTTAGATCAAGCTCTAAGTCTTGTGTTTTGTTCTAGGTTGGTGATCTTGTCTTCCTGCGAATTTCTCCAACACGTGGCACGATTCGTTTTGGTGGCGGCGGGAAGCTTAGTCCACGATACATCGGACCATTTCGTATCTTGGGCAGGGTCGGTGCAGTGGCTTACCGACTGGAGTTACCGCCCGCACTAGAGGGAGTGCACTGCGTGTTCCACGTGTCGCAGCTGAGACGGTACATGGCAGATCCCAGTCACGTCTTGGACCACTCAAAGATCATAGTGGAACCGACACTCAGCTATCCAGAGAAGCCGGTTGAGATCTTGGACCGAAGAGAGAAGGTGCTCCGGAACCAGGTCATTCCATTGGTTCGCGTTGCATGGAGACACCACTCTCCAGGTGAGTCCACCTGGGAGAGGAAGGACGACATGCGGGAGCGATTCCCATATCTCTTCGAGCCTTGAGGTAAAATTATATATTTTTCTTTCCTTATTCTATTCATGATTGCTGTTTTAGTTCTCATTCAATTTCGAGGACGAAATTTTTTTAAGGAGGGTAGATTTGTCACCCCCAGTTTTCAAATTAGGAGTATTTTTATCATTTTTCAAGTTTTATAATTTTTAGGAATTTTTATTTATTTTATGTGATTTTTTTGGGATTTATTTGGTTTGGTTTGGATTTTATCCAATTCGGACCCAAATTGGAGACCCGGGTAGCCTGGACCCTAGTGGGACCCACATACTAGCTGGACTTGGCCCACATACCATCATAATTAGGTTAGAAACTATAAACCCTATTTCCATGGCTTAATTAGTCATTTTAGAGCTTAATTAGTTGATTTAATTAGACCGAAACGAACCGAACCAAACCCGAACCAATTAAACCTAAGTCTAATGGGTTTGGAGGGTTATTGGATCTCACCCAAATCCAATAACCCCCCACACCATGGCCGGCCAAGTATAGTCCCCCCCCCCCCCCCCCTATTTCTTCTACACTAAGTAAACTCTCTCTCTCTCTCTCTCAAACTTCATTCATTTCTTCAAGCTTCTTTCTTCCTCAAGCAACCAAGCTTAGGTAAGCTCATTAATTCCCTATTTATTCCTCTTTACCATTTATTGCCTCCACAATAATGATAGAGGAGATAATTCTCCACACTTTGCCCCTAGAATTTATTCGTTTCCTAAAATCTAGGTTAGAAGATTTATTTGGGGGTTTTCTAACTAGAGTGGTATATTCATATATATATGTAGATATATATGTGTAGGTATATATGTATATTGATATGTATTGGTGTCATGAGGAATGGTGGTGGTGGTGTGTGAGAGTGGTAGGGAGTGTGTGTGTGCTTGTGTGAGTGTGTGTGAGAGAGTGTGAGAGGGTGGTGTGTGTGTGTTTGAGAGTGGTATATATATATATATATATATATATATATATATATATATATATATATATATATATATATATATGTGTGTGTGTGTGTGTGTGTGTGTGTATGTGTATGTATGTATTATATATAAGTATTTATGTGTAGAGTGAGAGAGTGGTGGTGATGGTGTATGAGTGAGAGTGGTGGTGAGAGTGTGTGTTTGTGTGTGTGTGTGAGTGTGTGTTTGTGAGAGTGTGTGTGTCTATATGTATATATATCTAAATGTGTGTGTGTGTATTTATTTACATATATATATATGTGTGTGTGTGTATGTATATATATATGTAGATATGAGGGTGTTTGTGTGTCTATATATATATATATATATATATATATATATATATATATATATATATATAGATGGTTAGATAGATAGATGGATGGATAATGGATTATATATATATGTGTATGTAGATATATATATATATAGATGGAGATATATATATATATATAGATATATATATATATATAGGTAGATATATATAGGTAGATATATATATAGATATAGAGATAGGTAGGAGGAAGAGAGGAGATAGAAGAGAAGAAGAAGAAGGGATGGCTGCAGCAGCAGCAGCAGGACCAGCAGCTGCAGCAGGTAGCAGCAATGGCAGCAGCAGTAGCAGCTGTTGCAGCAGCTGCAACAGCAGTTGCCCCCCCCCCCTTTTTTTGCCCCTTTTTACCCCCTTAAACCCGCCCCCTATATATATATATATATATATATATATATATATATATATATATATATATATATATATATGATAGATGGATATATATAGATGTTTAGAGAGTTAGAAATTAAAGGAAGCTAGAAGAAAAGAGGAAGAGAATAAGAAGGAAAAGAGTTAGAAGATTAGAATAGGAAAAAATTAGAGGAAGAATAGGAAGAAGGAGTTAGGAAGAAGAATAAGAATGAGAAGGAGTTAAGAAGAATTAGAAGATTAGAAGGAAAGAAGAGATTAGAAGAAGAAGAGGAAATTAGAAAGAAAGAAGAAGAGAAATGAGAATTAGTGAAATAGAAATTTAGAAGAGGTCGAGTTAGAGGGTGAATTTGAGCTCCGAGTATCGGATCGCGACGAAACTTGGCGTGGAGTTAGAATACGTGATTGAGACTTTGTGGGTAGGCTCCCGAGTGGAAATCGGGGTTGTAGGGCGCCGGTATCGCGCCGTACCATTGCGTATCTTGAAATATTCAAGATATCGGCAATGGGCCGTATCATGGACTAGACGTCCACTTTACTTAGGTATTTTGGTAGGTAATATATCTATAGGCTAGTACCTTACTACCCTAGGGAGCACGGGTCAAAATAACAAACGTAGGTAGGCTAACTAGGTTTCCACCTAGGTTAGGAATTTACCTTAGAAAAGGTAAAATAGGGAATTGGCCTACAGCCAAGATTTGAGTTTCGAAGTCCAAGATGGACTTGGATATGGGTTGTAGAGGTTGGTAATAGTTAGAAATAGTCGCCTAGACCTAGTCTTGACCCCGGTTGACCACGGTTGACTTTTTAGACCAAAAGTCAACTATGGGTCAACACTTTACCCAATTTAGACCCAAATTCCATTAGACTTGTGTAGTTGACCAAAAGTAAACTATTAGTCACCATTGACCTAGGATTGACCTAGGGTTGACCAGAGTTGACCGAAGTTGACCAGAGTTGACCAGTTGACCAAAAGTCAACTGTAATAAGTCAACCGTTGACTCAAATCGACCTAGATTAATTTCGTTTGACTTGCATTGACCCAGTATGACCTAGCTAGACCTAATATGACTTAGGTTGACCTCGTACAGTCTAGTTTGACGTGTCTTGACCTAGAATGACTAAATAGGATTTAAATTGTCTTGACTTTAATTCCTAAACGTAGTATTGATATGTCTTGTTCTCTATAGGTCCTCGAGACGCTGCATTTGCTCCAGTTGATATATCATACCATATTACAGGCGAGTACATTCTCTGACACTTTTCTAATTTACGATGATTGTTATAATTCATGTAATTAGTGTAGATATGCTTGTTCTCGACACATTGGTCACACGGATTGGTATTCATGGATCCCGACATGAGATGTTATTCCTCGTTATCTTGGTATATCTTGTGCAAGCTCTCTTGTAGTTCTTGTGCAGTATATGGACACCGATTCTCGAGGAGACTTGCTCCCTTCTCGTAGAATCCCGTGTCATAACGTGTCTTGCTTGGATCCACCCTACCAGTCGGGGACGGGGAGCACTAGTGTAGACATGTGGTCATTATCCACCTTGTTATTCTTGTAGACCTTTTGAGTGTTAATCATACACTCCACGTATGATTAAGCAGGCCAGTAGACCTTGTGCAGACCCAAGCCGGCCACATGTTGAAACTAGTACTCACACACCTAGATGTATGATTCTTGATTCTTGTACATGCCATGATCAGTTTACTTGCCTTGTTCTAGCTCTAGTTTTACAGCTTACCTTGCCATGATACTCACATGTACATTCCATAATTTTTCTTGTATATACTCTCTATTTACAGTTTTATAGCTTTTGTCATATCTTGTGAACTGTTGTTAGTAGATTGTACTCGTTCCATGCTGACAGGATATGTTAAAAATATTACATATGCTGACGAGGGAGATTATTGTACCTACTACGGTCCGGATGACGTAGTGGGCGTAGACTTGGAGACTTTGGTCCAGCAGGGCTTAGCTCCGCCTGACGAGACCTTACCACTTGCTTAGTTAGAGTAGGTCTTTTATACTGGACTCTGTCTCCAGCTACTTTTGAGACTGTTATTATTATGGATTGTATTAGAGACTTGGACTTGTATATATTCTTGTGTTGGACTTGACAGGTTATTATTTTATTATCGTCTTGTTGTCTTTATCTTTCAGTCTTTACTTTGTTATCTTAGAGTTGTGATTGAGTACTCATATATATATTCATTGCTTGTCTCCGTTCGGAGTTGACCATATTCTCGACAGGTTTTGATGTATATATATAAACTGTTTAGAGTAGAAAACCTACAGCGTTCCACGCCGTTTTTACGGTGAGGGCTGGGCGTTGTCACGTACACGTGCCCTTATAGCGGGTGCGGGTCGTGACAGATGGACATACAGATCTAGGATCCGTAGTTCCAACCCGAACCGAACCATAAAACACCCAAACAAGTCGGATCTGAAATTTCAAAATTGAAACGGAACGGGGCGGGACGGGTCCTGTGATATGAACGGTTCGGGACGGGTCATACTTTGAAAACACACGTGACCCCGATCCGGCCCGTTTGTAAGGGTAATATAGTAAATTTAAATTTTTGTATAGTTTTGTATAGGGATAGACTCTCAAGTTTTTTTTTTGAATAAAGTGATTTTTAATGTTTGATTACAGGTGGTCTTTTGTACAGTTTTGTTACTTCTGTATAGGAATAGTTTTGTTACTTTTGTATATAATTTTTTTGTATATGCCAAATTTTAGATCCGCATGGACCCACGGATTAGATCCGTTTCTAACGGGTCGTGTCAGATTCGGTTCCAAAAATAAATTGATCCGCTCTGTTAAAGCACAGATCAGATTCAAATCTATAAATTTTGGGCCCAGCGCCCTGCCCTAATTTTAGCAAATAACCAATTCTTCCAACATCCACCCAAAAATGGTTATGGAGTGGGTTGCTTTTGCAATCCGGTTACGACCAACATGACTACAAGAAAATAATGCCTCTAGTTCATGTTCCTACGTTGAACCAAACATCCGATGTGACACATCCTTTGTACACTTCCTAGTGCCACATCCCGGGTGAGTTTCATTTAAAATTATTTTTCTTCGGTTGCACACTTTCTAGTGCCACATTCCGGCCAATTTCCTAGGAAAAATGCTAAGTCTCCAACCAAATTCTTACAATCTTCTTACACCCTCTCTTTCATCCCTTACACATAGATCCCACTTCCACGGATTCCACCTCCCCTTTCACCTTCTGCTACATGGACTCCATCCGACTCTACCACTTCTCTTCTCCTTCAATCGAAGTCCAACACGTGACCGGTTGTATGAAGATTGTAAACATTTGGTTGTAGGCATAACAAAGCTCATTTTCCTAGTGCCACATCCTGGATGTGACAAATCCGTTGTACACTTCCTATTTTATTTTTTTTAATTATTTTTTTATTTATATCATCTAATAATATTTTCTATAATATTTTTATTAAGTTTTAAGAATTTTTATTGACTTATATACGTGTTTTGGACATTTACCATACGTCATAATGATCGTTCCTTATCCTTTTTATGTTTTGGCACAAAAGACAGCTTCATTTTATTTATATAGATATCCATGCATTTTTTTTGGTTTGAGTATTTGACATAAGAGAAAAGAAAAAAAATTCAATTCCTTCCGGCTTGTGTTGGAGTATGCCCGTGGGGTGAGGTGGCCCATGTCGATTGATTTTCCTAGATGGTTAAGTTTAAATCAGAAGGAACAAACCTTTATTTTGTCACTCACTTTGCTTTCAGCTCAGTTAGTTCTGTCAGGCGGCGTAAGCGGCGCTATTGGCTACCAGCATGCGGCGTTGGCGACACAGGCGGCGATGTCAACATGCGACACGCTGCTGTATTGGCACACAGGATCCAAAATTCGTAGAATTTGGTCGGCCTGCGCGTATGTGCGCATGTGCTCTCATATGCGCAGATAGGTGCAAGTCTGCTCTATAAATAGAGTCTTACCTCCTCCATTTGAAGGAGTTGAAGAGAGAGAACATGAGGGCCACAAATACCACTCAGAAGGTCTATGCGGCATAGAGCACCAGCAGCAAAGCTTATGCACGCATAGAGCATTTATTGCTCATTTTGAGTTCCAAAGTCGTTACGAAGAGCGTTCCAAAGTTCATTTTATGAACTTGCTGGTTCCTGGAGGCAGATCGCGTGTACGACAAATCTTGCTTTGAGAACCGGTGACCCGTTCACCCCAGCAAGGAGTTTTTTTTTGTGTTTTCTTCTTGTAATTTTTGTTCTATTTTATTGTAACGCCTGCGAACGTAAAGATAAGACCACTTTTGACTTTACTATTGTATTTTGCATTTTCTTAGAAGTCGGTTTGTAATTGTTTCTTAGTGCTTCTTTTGAGTTGGCTTGAAAGCAGACTTGGTGTCTTGCATAGCTCTCCGTCCGTTCTTGGTGTTGGCTAAAGAGCAAACTTTGAGTCTTGCATAGACATCTCTGTCTTTCTTGGATCTATCCACTATTTAGATTTGTCTTGATGACTAACATAAATTTGACATGAGGATCGTATGACATTTTGCATGGGATGGGCATCATAGATTGACCGTGAGGGGCTATATATATATATATATATATATATATATATATATATATATATATATATATATATATATATTTTATATATATATATATATATATATATATATATATATATATATATATATATATATATATATATAATTTGTAGAAAAGCTAGCTAGTTACCAACCAATTGCTAGTTATTCATTAGGGAGCTCAAAGATGATCTTTAATGAACACAAGCGCACATAGACTCTCTGTGCTTGATCGTCGTGCGCGCATGAAAATGCCGCGCATAGTATCAGTAGCATAGAGGATGGTCTCACCAAGAACTCGTACGCAGTTGAATTGTAGAGAACTCTAGCGCATAGAGTGGCAACACAGAGTATTCGCACGCAAATGAACTGCAGAATACTCAGTTAGGGGCGGCCTAGCCAAGTTCACGTGCGCATAAATGTCCCGTGGAGAACACTAACACATATTGTGGCAACACATAGAACTTGCGTGCATAAAATATTTTGTAGAGTTCATATGCGCCTAATCATCTACAAACTGAGCTCCCTCCATGTGTCTCCTTCGAGCAAATCATAAACTGACACTAAGAAAGTAAAAAATTGTTGTATTCTTTGCAATCACAGTTGCTACAATGAGTAAGAACAAACACAAGAAAAATAAAACATGCTCCTCTCCGCAATCGCAATTGCTAATGAGACAGAACGTTTACAAAACAAGTTCTAGAACTAGACAAAAAAAACTATAAAGAAAAATTCCTTGCTGGATGATGAAGACCACTATTGCTCAAAGAAATCAGCAAGTTCAAAGATGAACTTCTGGAACACTCTGAGCAACCTCAAGATTAACTTGGACACAGAAATCACCCTAGCTTGAAGCCGCGTATTGGATTTGTGCGTATAGGAATCTTATGCGCATGGGTGGTTGGCTACATTCTCTCTCTCTCTCTCTCTCTCTCCCTCTCTGGTTTCTTTTGGAGGAAGAACAAAGGAAGCAACATGAACCTATTAAAGAGAGAAGAGGTCACGTATTTATAGGAAAGATTCTCACCTACTCTTATGCGCGTCCATACCTTGTAATATCGACCCGTCACATCAGCATGCGCACAGTACGATTTGACAAAGCCATACCTATATGCGACGTATACAACATGCAACAGTCTGCTCCAACAACAACATGCCTATGATATGCGCACGCAACCGCGAAGTATACTGAGACCTATGCACCGAGAGTCATACGCACACAATCTCGCGCATACATCTTTAAGAACAATGTGTTGCAGTCATGCGTATAATACTGTGCGCATAAGATGCCGCATATAATATGGCATGCGCATAATGTCGCATGTTCATATAATATTGTGTATATTATGCCACCCGCATGGAAAGCTATGCGCATAACATATAATCCATAGTCCTCTCTTTAAGCAAGTGACAAAACAAGATTGTTTTCATGGAGTCTTTGATCCTTGTTCTTTCGGAAAATTAGAATCCCCCCCCCACACACACAAAAAGAAAAAAAAAAAAACACCCCCACCACAAAAACACACACACACACGCACTGCATGCCGTGTAATTAACCATGCATTCATGATTAGATCTCGAGCTTTGTGTGTGACTGCAGTGATTTTAGGGTAGGCGGTCGGGTGTAAATTTTGAATTGAGGTGGTAGCTACAAAGTTGGATATGATCATATCGTGCTGGCAGTGTAGCTTGCTAGTTAGATTGTTATCCTTGCTTTCCTTACCGTGCATGCCATGGTTTACTAGTATTGACAGGAATGAAGTGGAAGACTACTTGACCAGACCAGCTCAGCTCAAGGTGCTGCTGACCTGTTCAAGGCCAGATGGACCAGAGTAGTGACTAGATGTTAGGTACGCATGAGGGTCCTTACTTTTATCATGCATTTATGAGCTTGCTATTCCAGTTTTAATTTGTATATGAGTAATGCTATATATATACCTCCAAAAAATATTATTTTTTTATGTCCCTCCGTCACATGTCACTTCTTTATTGACCCAAGCAAATAGGGGAGGAGGAGTTGGGGGGAATACATGAGCGAATAGAAGAAGAACACGTGACGGAAGGACAAGGAGGGATGTGATTTTGGAGGTACATAAAACATTTTCCTTTGTATATATGTGGCTCCCCTACCTAGCTAAGCTACTGAAGCAAATATTGTAGCGGATTTTAGATGCGCGCAATTTAAGACTGGGGGAATTAAATGGGGGCTGCGCTGCCAACTGTGTGCTAGTGCTAATGCTGATGCTATGCTAGCTCGCTCTGTCTGTACTGTACTGTACAGAAGAAGAAGTAGATGATGCATTTCATTTAGATCAGAGCATCACAATACCAGCTACTGAAACAAATGTTCTTCGAGTCTGACCGACCCAGGAGTCACCATGCAAAGTTCACATCAACAAGGATCTCAATCGGCACCAGACCATTCTCCTGGGCCCTCGCAGATGGATGATGCATGACATTCTCATTGATTGCTAGTTGGGCTGTTGGGCCAATCTTCAAGACAGCACGCCACTCGGCAAAACGTGTCCGTGTCCGTGCCCGTGCCTCCTAATACTTGGCACAACGCCTCCATAATTATTTAATTCTTTAAATAAAAAATATATATACGTAATCTGCATAGGAGAAGATACATAATTTGAACACCCATTTTTAGGTGCTCCCCTTTGTCAATTTCCATGTCCTAAAAGGTGCATTTCTGAATCAATAAAAGCACATTCCAAGATAGCGAAACTCTATCTAGTAAATGTAGATAGTTATTGTTACTTCTCCCTTGGTCTTATCTATATATCAAATTTAGATAGCCATTGCTATATCTCCCTGACATTTTTTTTACTTACTAAGAAAGAGTTGTTGCTGACAGTTTTGGAACATGAGAGTTTTTAGTAACTACTATCTATTGTTCGTCCAAAAAAATTTAGTCTTGAAACAACCTCAACAGGAGGGTCTTGTCTTATTGTCTCATAGCACTTAAAATTTTTTTTTCCCCTTACAAGGTCATTTGTATTTTATTTTTTTAAATAAAATTTTATAGGTTTGACTCAATAATGTGGGTGAATCAGATTGGCGGCCTAAAAAGCAAAAAAGAAGCAGATTATGGGCCAGGTGGTTGGTTGGTTGTATAAGTTGGGCCGAGCCAATTCTTTTTCAGGCAGGACAGGACAGGACAGGGTTTTGGATTGGATATTGCTCGCCTCCGACCCACTATAATCCCTTTATCTAACAAACATCTACACATCTATTCTATTCTATTCTTTTCTTGGCGAGTTAATTAGTTGTATCCTTCTATTGTTTATATGCATTTCGGTAACTGCTCCCGTTGTTTTAAAAATAAAGAACACCTCCTGGTTTATATAGAGTTAATTAGTTGCACCCTCCGGTGCATAGAAGAAAATGTGAAAAATTAAACAGCCAAGGGAGTGTTCTTTGTTTTTAAAACAACAGGAACAGTTACCAAAATGCGTACAAACCATATATGACTATTTATAAATAACCTTTTCTTGGCTGCCTCCTATTAGATAGATCGACTAAAAATAAAATATACTTAGCAGTAGTCTTCCAAAACAAGTCAGTCATTAGTTCCACCAATGGGCCTTGTAAGAGAGGATTGCCTGCCTTTATGTTCAATGTGAGCTCAGCTCAGCTCAACCTTGGGCATCGATGATTGATTACCTGCCTGCCTGGCTTTATGTTCAATGATACAAATCGAAGAGAGGATGAAGAAAGAATCCATAGCCAACAAGTTCACACGCAGTCATGCCATGTGTAGGAAACCTCGGTACCATGTTAAGCAGATTGATTGATTGATGTCGACGCATGAAACCCAAAGAAATTTATCAAACAAGTGGGAATCAAATGACTGGTGGTGGTTCTGCTGCAGTAAATAGAACAAAGGGAAATATTCCCACTTCCCCATATAATATACTAGTGGATAACCCGTGCCATAATGGCACAGACACGAACATTTTTTTTAAACAAATATGTAATGTGCAACAGCAGATCTGACCGCAAAAACAGCAGATCCGACGGCCGAAAGTCGCTCCACCTTTGCTGCTGCTTCTTTCTGAAGAATGATCCGACTGGACCACCACATGGAGAAGGGTCGAGTGACTTCTCTCCTGCCGAAGAATGCCTCCCGGAGATCCGCCGTGGTAACCTCACCGCCGCCGGCTGCTCCAGTTCGTGTTGCGGGTCGAGGCTCACGGATAAGTTGGAGTTTCGGTTCTTCCCGGCGGAGGAGAGGCCCCGTTGCCGCCGCCTCCGCCGCCGTTCGGAGGGATGTGAGGGAGAAGTTGAGATGCTGGGATGCTGGGATGAACGTGAGGGAGAAGTTGGAGCAACTTGTCCTTTTATTTATGTGGTAGAACAAAAAACAGTGGGTTGTCTATAATCTAAAACAAAAATGAGTTTTAGAGAGAGGGGCAATTTAGTCCTTTCATCATCGTTGAACCAAAGCACATGGGTCGGACCAAAAAATCACTGTGCTTTATATTATAGATGCCCAAATTGGTCCCATCTCAAATAAGGGCTTAATCCCCTCAAACCACACCACCAGAAACACAAACACTAACATGTTACTTATTCCTAATGTATGTATTGGTGACCTAGAGTACAGACCTGACAAATTAAAGATGGATATGAACAACATCAGTGAGAAGCGGAAAGCTGTGCCCAAGCAGATATTGCTAGATACATTGTGTTGTGTCCAAGAAAACACCTCAAGCTTTCAGAAAATAATAGCGCAATATATATATAGAAAGAAAAGCTTTGTTCCATGCATATCAAGATAACTTGTACTACATGAAAAATGAAGAGCCATACAGATTTTGGCCTTTAAATTCTTCAGCACGGTAGCTAATTCCTTCTTCTATATTCATACTTGCTAGTACTTTAACCTGTGGTAATTCCAATAGGAATTGAACCCAGGAAACAACATCCCGAGAAAGAATACCGACCCTTTGCATGGTGTAAGGCTGTAAGCCCTGTACAGGAAGATACAATGTTACTTAGTGACCGTAAATATTTATGTCCAGCACGATTAAGCAGTTAAGGTCACGGTAATTCTAATTAATGATTTATCTACATCTAACAGGGATGTTTCTTGTCAAGTCATTTTAGTTCCAGGTCAACCCCTCCCATCAACAAGAGCCATTGGAAATGTTAAATAAGGATCAAAATAAACAAAACAGTAACCACCATTCTCCTAGCCAACTGCTCTCCTCACCGCACCTGTATGCAACACAGAGGATTTGATACCCTATATGTAGGCCATGCATGTCTTAATTATTCCTAGAATAACAACTCAAAACTTCTTAACAACTGCACAGACTATAAGGAATGATCTCCAAAGCCAGAAGTATCATGGCACTTAAAAAAATTCTTCCAGTCCTACACCAAAAGGCCCCCTTCAATTTGCCAAATGAAATCAAGGAATGTATGTAGAAGATGACAGTATAGAGCTACCTGAGACGCACTGACCTCAGTAGGCAGTTCTAAGTCTGTCATTAGTGAAACTGCCAGGAACAAGACAGGGCGAGCAGGTTCTACCACATTAAAATATATACTAGGCTTGCCCCAGATCAAATGAGTAAAGAGACTTTGTACCAAATCTCCAAGACATTATTAAAACTAAGAAGGTTCAGAAAGTGAAAAATGATGAGAATAAAAAGAGATGCTGAGAGCCAGGGGAACAGAAAAGAGACATGGTATTAATTAACTATTTGGTAGTTCAAAGCTAAGGAGTTCCTACCTGATGGATGTTCTTCCTTCTAATTTTGCAAACCAAAAAATAGTGGGCAACTGCAAACAAATATATATGGTTGCTCTTATCCTAGATATTTTTCTTCTTTGTTGATTGGGACTGGTTAAGAGAGCAGGATTTGGTTGTTAGAGGAGAGAGACACTTCTGTGATCTTTTTGCTACAGTCCAGTTCGAAACTTAACTAATTAATCATGAGATGGGACGTGACATCAACTAATACATGTGCAATCAAGCAAAACTCAAGGAAACACAGAGTGCATAATCCATATATTTGAGTAGGTATTAAATCTATCTAGAGTTTGACGAAGCATAAAGTATTTAGGTCAATTAGCTCTACATTGCCATAGGGATTGAAGGCATAGTTATGCAGCCAAAACCCTATAAGCTAAACTAATCTTATATCATGGTCAGCTAAGAAATTAAATGTATTATTGTTTCTTATATTTTTATAGGAAGATGGAAGACTCCCACTTCAATCATTTATAAAGGAGTAATGAAACGAGAGTGACTGAAGTTGCTTATGCCTAACAAACCATGACCCAATCATGACAATTCAATTGCATATGCTTCCTTTTTGACAATCAATTCAATATGCAAAACATGTCATCTGGAAAGTCCTAAGACCATTAAGCCTTAGTGGAATGTATCCAAGTGCAATGTTTCTAAGAGTCATGTCACGTGATACATGATAGCTCAATCATAGTTGAAGCTTCAATTGTTTCTTTTAGAAAAAGAAAAGAAAAAAATGATGGGAATAGACTCCCCCTGGAAATAAGCTAGATATATCCTCAAATTTTTAAGCCAATGTAGATTATATTTGAAGAACAATAAATGTAGTTGTTAAAAAAAAAAAGAAATAATATAGTTGCCATTTCCAGTAATAAACTCTCAGAAGCCTTGGCTGAACGTATTGACTAATCTAGTTTGGCGCAGAGAATACTGAAGATCTTCTGACAGAAGTCAGGACTTTCTCCATCAAATCTAAGTAAAGGGTGGTTACGCAGGTTCGGAGGGAGGTTAAGATGTATCCACAGGCCACCGTTTCAATTTCACGAACTCATGTTTCCCATAAATAAAGTTGACTGGAGTAAAGATTTGTTTGTAAACTGGTTTCTTGCATGAGAGACATTATATATTGTGGAGAGAGAAGAATAGTAATTGAAGGACAAATACAAGTCTAAGAATTTAGGGGCTTGGCAGCTTAAATAAGATAATATATTTGTCTATAGTATACATTCAAAAAGACAACATCCAGTATATTGGTTCAAATTTGGTGAAAATGATCAGGTTGCTTCTTCTTTTTTCCTTGTATGGGTATAATTAAGGTACAAATTTATGCTCTGCTATTTACAAAGAAGTGCAGGTTTAAATAACTAAATATAAACAGTGCATATAAAAGAAAAACAAGTTACTGTCATGGCGAAAACTAAGAACTCCCGGATATAATAGAAAAGGTAAATTTTGCGACCTCCTTGTGAGTTAATGATGCACAAGTTTCAGTTTGAATGATTTCTAAGAGTCATGTCACGTGATAAATGATAGCTCAATCCTAGTTGAACCTTCAATTGTTTCTTTTAGAAAAAAAAAAATTGATGGGAATAGACACCCCCTGGAAATAAGCTAGATATATCCTCAAATTTTTAAGCCAATGGAGATTATATTTGAAGAACAATAAATGTAGTTGTTACAAAAAAGAAACAATATAATTGCCATTTCCAGTACTAAACTCTCAGAAGCCTTGGCAGAAGATATTGACTGCTATAGTTTGGCGCAGAGAAGACTGAACATCTTATGACAGAAGACAGGACTTTCTCCATCAAATCTAAGGGTGGTTATGCAGGTTCGGGGGAGGTTAAGATGTATCCACAGGCCGCCGTTTCAATTTCGCGAACTATTGTTTCCCATAAATAAAGTTGACTGGAGTAAAGATTTGTTTGTAAATAGTTTCTTGCATGAGAGACGTTATATATTGTGGAAAGAGAAGAATAGTAATTGAAGGACAAATACAAGTCTAAGAATTTAGGGGCTTGGCAGCTTAAATAAGAGAGTATATTTGTCTACAGTATATATTCAAAAAGACAACATCCAGTATATTAGTTCAAAGTTGGTGAAAACGATCAGGTTGCTTCTTCTTCTTTTTTCCTTGTATGGGTATAATTAAGTTACAAATTTATGCTCTGCTATTTACAAAGAATTTCAGGTTTAAATAACTAAATATAAACAGTGCATAAAAAGAAAAACAAGTTACTGTCATGGCGAAAACTAAGAACTCCCGGATATAATAGAAAAGGTAAATTTTGCGACCTCCTTGTGAGTTAATGATGCACAAGTTTCAGTTTGAATGATGTTTGGAAGCTAACAGATGGTTTATGCGAGTAATCTTCTGACTGATTATGTTGAATATTTTTTCACTTTTGAAAGGCGAGGATTAACATGCCAGAATGGGTAATGCTATAATTTATCCAAAGTCAATAATATAAAGCTATCATCTAATGACTAAGTACATTATTTGTTTTCTTCTTTTTTTACTTCTGCATTACAAAACAATTTACATGAATATGTAGAATTCTTTATTACAAAATCAATAAAATGAACTTATCCAATAAGAAGGGGGATGAGAGATACCTTTAGATTATAGTGTAGATTGTCATTTAACATAGAAGTCTTCAACATTCCGCATTATCTTGTCACGGGTATAGACCATCTTCCCAAGTGTGCTGTATAGTTAGTACACCGTACAATGCCTCTTCCTGCTGGTCCGTCAGGAAAATCAATGATACTGATGCTACCGGCGTCTAGATGAAAAGATCCCATACATTCTGCCTTTAGATTCAGGCAATGGCCTAGTAGAGCAATATGCAAAGCTGGGTGTGCAACTACCACGACATTTGTTTCTGGCTCTGATTCGTTGGACAGTTCGTGAAGTAAAGATTGCCAAGCTGTCTTTGATTGATTCCAAAAGTCTGTTATGGTCTCTTCATGAAGGCCGTCCAACCAACTAGCATGTAGAGGCACAGAATCCACCGGATTCTGAGCAAAGTTTGAAAAACACTTTAAGGAACAAATGTACAACTAAAAACTCATTAAGCTTATGATTTGGAATGTAATAAGTTTTACAGTCTAGAACCAAATCTATTCAACAAATAGTTCAGACTATCTCCAAGTATAATAATAAAGGGGATGTTAGAAGCCCAATTTAGTAGGGAAATCTCAAGAATGATGTATTTTACTTATGAGAAATTTTGATTGGCACCCCACTTATTTTTACCATATTTACGGTGCACCCCACACAATTACAATAATGTAAGGTACCTCCCACTTTTGACGGAAACCGTCCCCAACTCACGGTCAACCCCTTTGACCAATTTTTTTGGCCAAAATACCCCCGTCTTCTTCCCCGTGTCCCCCCATTTTCCGTGGTTGTCCCCCTACCCGCCGCCGGCATGCCTCCGCTCCCCGCCGTCGGCGTGCCTCCGCTCCCCCCCCCCCCTCCTCTCTCCGTTCCCTCCCCCCCCCCCCCCCCCTCCCCTCTCCTCCCCATCACCACCACCACCATCACCATCACCACCATAATCACCATCATCACTACCACCTTCACGCCGCCCTCTGCGACCCCCTCCCCCCCCCCCCTCCGCGCCACCTTCCGCGCAGCCCCCTCCGCCCCCCCCCCCCCCCCCCTCTGCGCCCCCTCCGCACCCCCCCCCCCCACCGCCGCCCCCGCAGTAGCAACAGTAGTAGCAGCATCAGCAGTGACGGCAACATCGGGAGGGGGCTACGCGGACGGTGGCGTGGAGGGGGGCGGAGGGGGCTGCGCGGCCGGTGGCGCGGAGGGGGTCATAGAGGGCGGCGTGAAGGTGGTGGTGATGGTGGTGGTGATGGTGGTAGTGGTGATGTGGAGGAGAGAGGAGGGAGGGAGCGGAGAGGGGGGGGGGGGGGGGTAGCGGAGATGGTTTCCGTCAAAAGTGGGGGGTACCTACATTATTGTAATTGTGTGGAGTGCACCGTAAATATGGTAAAAAAAGTGGGGTGCCAGTCAAAATTTCTCTTTACTTATTTACCTTGTGTGCCTGCTGAAGAAGAGGTTCAACTTCCAGTTCCAGTAGTTTCTTTACCTCCACATAACGAGGCATACAGTCAGCACCCAGGCAATCTGCTGCTTCTTGAACCTACACTCAAACCTGCATCGTTGGAATAAGTAAAGAATTACCTGATAGAGATTCAGACTATAGTAGGGATTTCCATAAAACACAACCAAAAGCCTTAACCTCAGATATGGTTGTAGCTGTATCAATGGAGGCAATCCTTGGGCTGCAAATTATGCGGTTAACCTTCAAGTCTAGAAGCAGCTCTGCAGTTTTCTGAGACTGTAGTTGTCGGAGTTCAGTAAGGACAGTTATACACTATATTGTCACCCCACACGCTTCAATCTTCTAGCAACAGGTGAATATATTGTAGCTACCTGTATAACTCCAAGCATGTTCAGGGGTTCGTAAGCCATGTTGGGAAAAGTGGCCTGGAAACAAGAACATTCAAAATCACTCTATGTAAAATGAAAGGAAAGAACGGCTCTAAAATAGAGAAACTGGAAACATTTTCGAGTCTGTCTTAGCTAAGCTTATAAAGCAAGTTACTTGACATGAACCACTAGAGATGTAATAATAGTAGCCATATGCTTCTTATACATGGCCAAGGGTACAGATTATACTTATACAGAGAGTAAATGGGTGGACAAAAAATCTTCCTCGTGCTTCCAAGGGCAGCCCCTGACAGTTAGCGCCCAAAGTTTTCACGCCGTAACACATAAGAGACTGGGAAACAGGACAAAGGCCCTAATCCTCCTGGGTGTGTTATTCCCTTAATTTAAGGGGATGAACCAAGATATTCAGGTACCTCCTAACTGACAGTGGGACCTAGAGGAGCAGTCTACCTGGTGGATGATCATGGGATTGACGGTCAACTCGACTGGAGCACGCAATGGCGACCGGGCTGAGCGGTGGACGCATAAGGCGCAAAAGATGACAACTGACATACAGAGAACGAGAAAAGGACATG
>JANAVB010032899.1:0-100000 GCA_029216955.1 Iris pallida
AACGTGGCAGATCAATCATTCGTATACGCCTCGTGGCCATACGCCCAGAAGACTGCATGTGCCCCAGTGGTCATGCGCCCCCCGACTTACTTCTGATCCCAAGCAACAGAAGAGTAGGCCATGCATACGCCTCAAAAGCCATGCGTCTGGACTTGCTCATGGCTCCTAAAGATCATGAGACCAAGTCGCCTCTCCTGCGCCTGATCCTAGGCACACCCTGATGCGAAGCTCTGCATGTGCCTCAAAAGCCATGCGCCCAGACAAGCCTATGATGCTTAAAACTCATAGACTAAGTCGCCTCCATACGCCCGATACTAGGCACACCCTGACAGATCACTCTCCTCCAAAACCGAGATCTTTGAGCCACAGGCATACGCCATGCGTCCCTTGACTCATTTCTACTCAAAGAATGGGTGCTAACCACCCAAGATCTCAGCAACAACCAAATCTCTGCGACTGTCATGTGTCAGCTTCATCGCAGCCCAGCACAGCAGTCCAGTAGATTCAGCTTCAATTCATGGCGTATCAACCATGCGCCCCCGCCAGCATCAGCTACGTGGCATTCCCACGTCCAAGCGCATCTGACATATGTGTGCATAAGCAGCCAGCCTGCTATCTATAAATAGAGGGATCATTCCTTCACTCAACAAGGAGACAAGGACGAATATATACACATACAGAGGCTAGAAGAGACACTTAATGTCTGCTTCTCCTCGCAATGCTCCGACATCCAGAGCAACCCAGACCTTCAGAGAGTTCGAGATCGTCGTCAGATCGTCAACGGAGTCAACACATTACCACTCGCTCTACCGACACAGTTCCCAGATAAAAATAAAAGTGTACTCCTAGGACTACGTCTAAGTCCTATATTGTATACTGTTCTGTTTGTAATTGAAATACCAATATTTTAATCAACAAAACCTTGTCGCATTTTCGATACCAAATAGCAGGTTGACAAGATGATATGTTAATAGCCTTGTAGGCTAGTGGGCTAGTTTGTTATTAGCCTTGCAGGCTAGCTTCGCTGACAAACTTGGCCTCATTAGACAACTACATAGAGTCATCATATGTTGACCCTGTCGGACTGACTTAGTCACAAGCGAGCTACCTAGAGTCATCCTATGTTGACGCTGTCGGATTGACTTAGTCACAAGCAAGCTACCTAGAGTCGTCGTTTGTTGACCTTGTTGGACTGACTTAGTCACAAGCAAGATTTTAGGGAATCATGATCCCTAAATATAAGCCTTATAGACTAGTAGGCTAGGCTGTCATAGCCTATCATTTGCCTGGCTAGCTAGCATGTAAGCCTCGTTGTGGGCAGGTTAGCCTTTCTACTCATTATGATAGCCTCATCATAGACTTGTAACCTCATCATATTGTCTATTACAGCAATTAATCCCATTTAGGGAATTGCATGGGGGCGTTTATGCACCCTTAGGGCTTTATAAATAACCCCTCGCTAGGCAAAATAAGAAGGTTCTTCTTTGGGCAATAGAAGAGATCCCTTGGTCTTTTCTCTTATTTGGATAGAGAAGATCCTGAGAGAGAACGGATAATTAGCTTCTTTGTCTCCATTCCAAGACTTCTTAGCCTAATCACTCCTTATTTTGATAGAAGAGACACCGAAAAACTTCCTGGATCTAATCGATTGGAGAGCTTCCCGCTTGGAGTTCCCAAGTACTACAAGGGCAAAGACGCTATAGTAGGCTTCTCTAAACCAAATGAGAGGATGAGCACAACAATTGGCCGGAGATCGATCCCAAGCATCCCCAATCACCTCCACGGGAGTTTAACAAGCGATCCCTTCATATTTTAATGCAAACCTTTTATCTTGCCCACAAGCAACTTGTTTAACTTTCGAAAGCAAAGTCCAAGGATAACAAGAGGGTTTGAACACACTGATAGTCTCTTTAAAGATTTCTCACAAATATCTCATAGGCTTCGAAGAACCATCAACTGCAAGAATTCTGAAGCATCCAAGAAAAATCCATCGGTTGTCATCTCACAAGCAAGGCAGATTCATCGGATCTTCAATGGAATAAAGTGGTCATACGATGACCAGACTTCCATTGGCATACTTTTCCAGAACAACTTCGTAGAATATTTCATTACAAACACTTCGGAGTACTCTTTATAATCTTTCTACACTAAAACTTCCCCGCATTTCTAAGAGGATATACCATTGTCCTTAATTAAAGTTTCATAATCACAAGATACTAGTACAAATCCAAAAGTAATACTTTTAGTCTAAATTGATACATAAATAGCAATTTAAAAGTCCTAAATAATGGTCATTAGACAAAGCTAAAAGATAAGTCCTTACTGCTGTTGGTATATTAGAATAAGTATATTGGAATATCTTGTTGGTATATTTGGTATATCATAATATGCCATAGGATATTCCACGGAGAGTTTAATGTAATGAGGAGGATTATAAGGCTATATATAGCCATGTGATTATTAATAAAATTAATACAAATATTCAACATGGTATCAAAGCCACCAAAACCCTAGCTGTCGCCACCTTTCCTAAACCCTAACCCTAGTCGTCACCGCCATCACCATACGCACCACCACAGCTACCATCTTCACCAGCTGCTACACGTCGCCCCTGCCGTATACTGACCCTACCACCACCAGCCGCTATACGGTCGCACGTCGACCACCTCGTGCGTGAGCCGGTCGCTACTCCGCGGGCACCTCCACCGCACGTGCGTGGCTGTTGTCGCTGCTGCTGCTCGCGTCGACCGCTGTTCGGAGGCACTCGCCCGACGGTGCCCACTCGTCTGTCAGTCGGCCCACCACCCCCACTATCGCGAAGCTGCAGTTTTCGAAGTCTTTCGTAGGATCGTTCCAAACGTTGAAGGCCTAGATCCGATAGGAAAGAAACATGATCCGATCTAGGAGAGGACGATGTCATGACCCACACCAAGTTTAGGGGCACAAGCACGTGGGTACGTCCAACCTGCGCCACAGTGTCGATGGTAGAACGCTGTATAAGTCATCTAATATCTAAGACAATAATGCATATAACCTGTCATCTCCACACAGAGGAATATGATATATGAAATATAACTCAATCATAATTCTAAGGAAGATAAACACGATAGATTGATAGATGATAAAAGATGAAACAACCTGAAATAGTAGCAGAGTCACAACCAAACAAGTTTAGAAGTCTTAGACATAGTACGATCCAAAATAATAAAACAGACCCAAATCTATCAATCTGAAAACAAATCCAGCAAAACCTAGCTAAACTAAGTCACTACAGGAAGTGCGTCCTCTATGAGCACCGGCTCTATAGGCAAGTCATGACTAGTGTCACCATCTATCCCAGACCCATAGTAGGTCGTGCAACCACCCTCTAAATCCTCTGAAAAATAATATCCAGTCAGAATTGGAGAAAAGTACAGATGCCAACAGCAGTTCCATTAAATTGACAAGTGCTGTAAGAAACAGTTATAATGGAATACATAATAGAATATCAAAATGGTGCCTTGAGATATTAGAGTATTATGTGATCGGCTTGAGTCTAGATCAGGCTGTTCCATTTGACCTAATATACACAAGTATGAGTATAGTGGATCAGGCCGGCCACAATAAAAAGCTATGCACAAGTAGTATAAGGTCAGGCTACACCCTACTTGTGACGAGGGCGACTATGCACAAGCGAGTAAACAAGTAGGGTTTTGATCACATAAACTCTAATAACTCTCTAATCCCTCGAATAGTATGGATCCAACCATGAGACGTCATGACACGGGATTCAAAAAGGAGGGGGCCAATCTACTCCCAAATCGGTGTCTATATAAGTATAAGAAATAATATCGAACAAGTACCAATATACCAGGTTAACCGGGAATAACATCTCATGACGGGATCTAATATTTACAAGTCCGTGTATTCTCGTGTCGAGAATCAAGTAACTAAATAGATATAGAAAGTATCAAAGTAATGAAAACTATCAGAGAATGTACTCGCCTGCGGTCCTGAGCAGTCAATATGAATCAAGACTCAAAGTGGAGTCATAAGACCTATAGATAGGATATACATTGTTAGTTGGGGTTTAATAGTGTTAAACATGATTTTTTAGTGTGTGATATGCAATCTAGCTCAAATCTAGGTCAATATTGACTTTAAAGTTGACTTTTGATCAACTGGTTAATCCTTGTCAAACCTTTGTCAAATCAAGTCAATCTAGGTTAGGTTGACCTATTTCAATTGATTACCTACCTAGATACCATATCTATATGTATATTGGATATTACCTATATTCAATATTACCCTATGAGACATTTACCCTATTCCCTATTCATGGGTTTCTTAAACTTGGATACATTATCTCTATGTATGAATACACTTTACCTATTTATCTATTAGTCTGTTACCTAACCCATAAGTAATACTTTATCTGAACTTAGATAGGTATCTACTTACCTTTCTCTATTAGGTAAACTCTATTCCTTATCCATTTTATCTACTAGGTAAGTCCTTCCTAACCAAGGTATGTTATACTCTACTCTAGGTACCTTCTATACCGTAATACCTAGATATAGGTAATACTCTTTCTACATCACCTACTTTACTAGGTAGGTAAACCCTAAACTACTTAACTGATACCAACTCAATATCCTACTAACCATAACATCCCCTTCTCAACCTATTCACAAGACCAACCTTAACACACTTGACTGATACTAACTCCCCCATCATAAACTCAAGCCAATTGGCCATATGGCCTATAGCCAAAGTATCCTGACCATACAGGCATACAGGCCCTTTTACTACTGCCAAAACACTGCCCTATATGGCCTGTATTGCAACGCAGGACAATGCTGGCCTGTCTGCCTACTGCAATGCTAATGCAGCAGTTTGCATTTCTCTGGCCTACTGCCACTATAGGCAAATGGCACTCATGAAATCCAATCAGAGAAAAATCCCTCACAGTAGTTCTTGCACATTGCAGGAACCCTCCTCACTCTCTGATCACTAAACTAGGATACTAACATTGAATACTGAACCCACACAAGGCACACACTTTCAAGTGTCAATCCTCTCACCCATTGTCACAAAGGAAATCACTGTCATTGACAGTGTTTCCTCTCTCACCAACTGAATACTGATACCTATACTTGTTCACTAATACCTGGACACTCACTCACTAATGACACTAATACATGACACTCCTCTTTTACCTTACTCACATACACACACAAACCCAAAGGCAGTTGACTAATACTGCTAACCTTACTGATACATAGAGACACCCTCACACTGCCACTGAACTTTACTAATACACTAGGACACTCCCTTTGACCAAACTAACTGATACTCACTTAACACACACACACACACACACACACACACACACACTCGATGGCTAATTGGCCAAGCTTACTGCAGTGTCCAAATGGCTAAACTGCTTGGCCTGTGTGGCCTGCCCAAAGCAGGTTATGGCCTGCTATGGGCACAACTCCTGCTACTACTATTAGGGCCCTCCATGCCTTCTCACTAGAAAAATATATCCAATGCCAATCAAGACCCCTCTCCATATCACTGTACTCCATGATAGTGCTCAACAAACATCAGTGCACAGATGTGCGCACCCCCTATCACATGACACTCGAATTAGAAAATACTATGACACTCTCTCTACCATATCTCTATTTCGAATCACTCATCCAATACAAGGAACTCACTCAAAAATCTTTCACACTATTGACACACTGTACATATACACAAAGTCTAACTAATACTTAACACTATTATACTATTACACTTATAATCTAATACATAGGGACACACTATTACCTGTGAGATTAATGTCACATTGACAATATACAAGGAGGGTAAAGGCCAATTCTCCACCAAATAGGCTCAGTCCGGACCCATACTCTTTGACAATGCACACCAAACAACCATATGCAACATACATACATATATATATTTATGCATATATATATATAAATTTATATGTAACTCATATATATAGATATATACTGTAACACCCAGTTTTCCAGAAGAGGGTAATTTTGAAATTTTGTAATTATAATTATTATTTAATGGTATTTATTTCATGTTATGATTTTTAGTGATATTTAATTATTTTTAAACTATTTAAATTCATGACTTATGATTTGGTGTCTTGCTAGTGTTCATTTCCAGACTGAGGGGTATTTTAATCTTTTTTGTAACTTTAAAAATTATTTGGAATTATTAATTATTATTTAAATTTATTAGAATTTATTGAATTTATGAGAATTTTTAGGAATTATTTGAGGTTGTTTGAACTAGGTTGACTTTTGACTAGTGTTGACATGTAGACCTACCTAGAAGCTAACCCTAGTTAGTGGGCCATGGTTAGGTCAAGTGACTCTAGTCTAACCTAGCCTAGCACTTGGTTTAAGTCATTTTAGCAATAGGATTAGAAAGTCATAAGTCATGGTTTGTGATTTTAGAACCTTTATTAAATCATTTAGCTCATAGCCTTGTAGTTTGGCCCAAAGCCCAAGACAAATTCCAAAAACCTAAGCCCTAGACTAAGTGGCCAGCCACCATATCATCTTTGGGAACAACACCCTATAAAACCCCTCCCAAATCTAGGGTTGCCTCTTTTCTTTAGGAAGAGCCCTATTTTCAAGGAGGTGAGTTCTTACCTAAATAATTCATTATAAATCATTTATAGGTCCTAAAATTCCCAAATTAGTTGCATTAGTTTCTAAATCTGTCCTTCTTGCTGTTATGAATGTTTTGGTTCAGTTTGGAATTGATTTGAAGTTATTGGGATACCAAGCAAGGAGCTAGCAAAGGACTTTTTCCATTGAAGTTTCACAAGGAGGTATCTTCTTCAAATCTCAATGAAATTTCATGTAGTCTTCACCAATAGGAATCCCTAAGGGTCCCCCTAATGCCTGGATAAGTTTTGAGTCGAGTGTCGAAGGATTCGTGTCCATTCTGGACACGTATCAGTACACTGGCTAGGTGTTCGACATAATGCCACAGAGGGCCTGTCGATCGAGTTAACCCATTATTTTTGAATAGGAATTAGGTTTTTGTTCTTGTTTATTGATTCCTGTCTTCGTGTCATAGATTTCGTGTCGTGGTGTGTCGTTTTGATGTGGTGGACACGCGCGCGCACACGCTCGTGAGCTGCTACAGGGATCCCCTGCCTATCGGGCCCTGTAGCGGACACGACACGAACCTTCTGGACACGAAACTTTGTGGGAGCCTCGGGGCACCCACTGATACTCTATGTGTCAAGTTTTGTGTGCCCACGTGGCATTTCGAGTGAGAAATCCTCGACGCACGAGTTTCTCTATGTTCTGTGTTGTGTGTTTTTTTGTTTCTGATACGGGTTTATAAGTCTGACACGGCGACACGAGGCCAATGTGCAGACACTTGGACGTGGACACCTAGACCTAAGCTAGGTGGGGACACGAGCATGTGGCCTAACTCGTGCTATTTTGTGTGCACGACACGCGTGCACACACGCACGAGACAGTGCATTGTCAGTGCACTTTATGTGTATCACTTTGTTTTTTTTGTTGTGGACACGCCGTGTCAGGCCTGGGTGACACGAAATAGATACATGGGGTTGTGCACCAGGGTTTTCTTTCAATTACAACCATTAGATTCATGATTTGTTAAGTTTTTCCTATTCGAATTCTTTTTCAACATAAGTTAACTGATACTCTTTTCCCTGTTATAATTCCAGTATACTAATTTGAGTTTTGTCATTAAATTAATCCATTGCATGCTGTTAAATACCTGTATTGAAAGCCTAATGTGGTATCCCTACTTAAATCCTATGTGTGTGTCAATTTTTAGGTGTTGGGTCTATGTTGATTCATGAAACTGAGTTGTTCTCAGAAATCTGAGATTATTTTGGGTTAGATTTCATAACTGAGAATTGGTTTGGTTTATTTGTTAAAACCTGAGATTGGGTTGCTATGTTAACTGAGAATTGGTTTGGTTTATTTGTTAAAACCTGAGATTGGGTTGCTATGTGAACTGAGATTATGTGGAACAATTCCAGTTTTGACTTAATGTGGTTTTGCCCTTCCTTTTATCACTTCACTGTTTCTTGATAACACATTTCTCTCTTCACTGTTTTGCTCTTCTCATTCACTGCCACATTTACATTCCTGCACACCCAAGTTACATGTACACACACACACTGATTTATATAGCCTGTACTGTCTGCTAACACAGACACACACACACACTGTTCTGTGTTGCCTTCACTGCTCACTGTTTGGAGTATTTTTCTGCACACCCAAGTTGTATGTACACACACACACTAATTTATATAGCTTGTATTGCCATGTACACACACACACAACCCTTCATTCCTGCACTTGGACACATTACACACACTGTACTATTTTTCTAGATTAAGTGGCTGCACACTTTGGCTCACACATAATATTCTTCTTGGCAGTATTCACACCCACACTAGCACACTCTCTCATCCTCTAAATTCTAAGTTTACATTGAGGCCATGGTTATTGTAGGCATATATATGTATATGTGGGTAATTTGTGTGAGTGCCTATATATATATATATATATATATATATATATATATATTCCTTGTTAGCTATAATGTAGGTTTTGGCTTTTGGCCTAGATTGTGTACTATTTGTGTGATGTTAATATATGGGTATAGTGAGGTTGTAGACTAGCTAAGGGTTCTAGAAATTAGCTAAGCTATTTTGTGATGTAATTTGTATAGGCTTGCCTAGCCTTGTTAGGCATGGTGCTAGCTAGTATAGATTGGAATAGCTTAGTTTAGACTCAACTAGACTTGGTTGACCTAGTTTGACTTCTAGGGTTGACCAAAGTTGACCAAGAGTTGACTTTGGCCTAGATTGACCTAGAATCATGTAGAATGCATAGTAGGACTCCATTTTACTATTCTGGACTTGTTGTGTCTTGTACTGTTCTATAGGAGACAGACACCACTCCTCGGACAGTATATTCTCTTCAGACACTCAGGCTATCAGGCGAGTACATTCTCTGACCGTTTCATACTTGTATGGATTTACATTCTTGCTCTAGATTACTGTACCTGATGCTGACACGACTGTTATCACGGATTAGTACTATATGAATCTTCTTCTGAGATGTTATCTCCTTGTATTCACTAAGTACATATTGTGATGTGCGTTTCACTTACATGTTGTATTTATTGAATACCCTTATCATTGTACACTCATTGTGCATATTGTACTCTCAATATCACATTGAGCCATTGTACAAGCCATTGTACAAGCCATTGTACAAGTCATTGTACAAGTCATTGTATAAGGTAACGTAACTGAATTGGATCCTTGTGTATTGATTGGGGAGGGGGAGTAGAAAATGGTTATGTGATCAGTCGTATTGTATAAGAAATTGTATATGTCCACCCACGTACAAAGGAGTCCCATTTTATTGTATAACCTAACCCGTTTACATAACCATATTGTGCTCTAAAATCACATGTTCCTTACAGTCTTACTTATCATATTTAGATATTTCCTGTTATCAAATCTCTACTGTTTTTTATATATCTTCTTCTTTCAGCGTTTCATGTACTTTACTCTATTGCATGCTTTATATTTCCTAACTCGATATGAACTGCGTGAGATATTTTGTTCTCGCTCCCGTCCTGACTGGACCTGTTGAAAATTTTACAGAGGATGAGGAGGAGGCCTGCATAGACACCTACTACGGGGCAGCTGTAGATGCCATGTGTGACCCAGATTTCCAGCCTGATCCACTAGTTTAGAGACTGAGGCTCCCTAGTCTAGGTTTTCTATTTTCTGTCATTTGAGATCCAGATTGTATATATTCTTTTAGTTCAGCACTAGAGTCTTGTATTGAGCTGGATGTTCTGATTTGTTATGTCAGTAGACACTTAGACTCTCTGGTTGTATTTATGTGGTTTTTCCTTCATTCCAGTATTTATCTATCTATCTTCCTATCTTTTATTCTGCTTTAGATGTGATTGAGACTGTATATTGCTATGTCACCTCCATTCGGAGTGTATACACTGTACAAGTACCTTTATATTGTTAGATGATTGACCTAGGACAGCGTTCTACCGCCGACACTGCGGCGTAGGCTGGGCGTAGTTACGTTCTCGTGCCCACACAGTGGGTGCGGGTCGTGACATATACATTAGTGAGGTCAACTTAGAAATCACATAGAATGCCTATCAAATGAAAAACCAAGCCAACCATGGGTACAAAACTTAAATCAAAGTAAAAAAGTCTATATATCATTTTGATAAACACTTGGTCGGCTCTCCTCGGATTTCTCCATGGATGACACAAAAACCCCAAATAAAATATACCAAAATAAAGATTAGAGCCTTTCTCTTCTTTCCATGGGTACCCCAAGTCCTTGTGAGTGTTCCTACAAGTGTCATACATGAAAACAAATATCAAATCAGGCTAAAAATGACAAAGGTTTACCTACTGGGAGATAGATTCCCAATGAAGCCTTCTAGGGATGCTCTTGTGTCAAGTTTGACACAATGTCTACTCCTTCTCACGAGCTCCTTGGTCTCTAAGCTTCTAATCTTGTAGGATGAGGAATTGAAAAGGTTTTGAGAAAATTTGAGATGTTTTAATGGTGGAAATGAAAGAAATGGAATGGGGCTTGTAGAGGCTCCTTCTAGGGTTTATGGAGGCTCAAAATAATATAAAAAAGGAGTAAACCCTCTTTATGACCAGCCATAAATGAAGCCCTAAAAGCCCTTATAAAATTTCTATTCTACCCCTCAAGTTATCATGAACACTCTCTTAAATGAAGGGTTAGTTGTGCTCTAAGTGTTGAATTAATTTCTATTCCAAAACTAGACTTAACTTGACTTAAATTTGGATAGATGTGTTCATCCTATAATGTAGGCTCAAGTGGTCATGTCTAGTCTAATTGGGTCCACAAGTCAAGAGTTCAATAAATGAACTAATCCAACAATAAATGAAACCCTCTCAACAATAAATAAAATAACTACTCCTGCAATATAAATAATATAAATTGACTAAAATAGCCCTATCTAGGATTGTGGTAGTGACAAATTTACTCTCCTAAAATTTTTTTGTCGAAATTAGAACAAAAACTAGCACAGAAATACAAGCAAGGACAAAGAGAACAATACCTCAAGGCTCGAAGAAATAAGGGTATTGCTCCCGCATGTCGTCCCCCTCTCTCAGGTTAACTCACCTGGAGAGTGATGCCTTCATGCGACACAAACCAAGGGTATAACCTTGTTTCGGAGCATCTTCTTTCGACGATCCAGAATCTCCAAAGGCTGCTCTGGATAGTTGAGAGTAGGCCCAACCTCTATCTCGGAGTGATCTAATACATGGCTAGGGTCTTCCACATACCGCCTCAACTGCGACACATAAAACACGTTGTGAACTCCCTCGAGCATAGGCGACAAGTCTAGTCGATAGGCTACTGCACCGACCGTCTCAAGAATGGTGAAAGGTCCAATGAATCGTGGACTAAGCTTTCCGTCCTGGCAAAAGTGAATCGTGCCCCGTGTCAAAAAAATTCTCAGGAACACCATAATGCCAAACTAGTCACAAAATAAGACTCAACACAAAATCCTAAAGCAACCCATCACAAGCTAACACAAACCAAGAACTAAACCATACCTCAAACTCTAACGGTCTCCGGTGGCTATCTGTCCAATGCCGCTGCCTATCCTGTGCCACCCGAAGTCTATCATTGATCGGCTTGACCTTCTCAGCTACATCTACTACCCTATCTCAGCCAAGCAATACTCTTTCACCAACATCATCCTATGACAAGGGAGTGAGACACCTCCATCCGTATAGAGCTTAAAATGGTGACATCTTTACACTGGCCTGATAGCTTTTGTTGTAAGCAAACTCTACCAGGTCAAGATGGTCATACCAAAAAACCTCGAGATCTAACACACAAGTGCGAAGCATATCCTTGAGTGGTTGAATGGACCTCTTTGATTGCCCGTCTGTCTGGGGGTGATATGCGGTAGTGAACTTGAGCTGGGTGCCCAAGTTAGCCTACAAACTCCTCCAAAAGTGAGAAATAAAGCGACTATTCTGATCCAAGACTATGCTCACAGGAACTCCATACAATCTGAGTATCTGCCACATGTACATCTTTGCCAGCTTCTTCGTAGACAAACCCACCTTGACAGGCAAAAAGTGGGCCGATTTGGTCAATATATCAACGATGACCCAAATCGCGTGTTTCCCTCCTGGAGATCGCAAAAGTTTGGACACAAAATCTATAGTGATGTGCTCCCAGTTCCACTCTGGAATGGGTAGTGGCTGAAGCAAACCAACCGGCCTCTGTCTCTCAGCTTTTACCGGTTGGCACACCAAGCATCGAGATACAAACTGAGCTACCTCTCACTTCATGCCATACCACCATACGTGCTCTCTTAGGTCTCTGTATATCTTGTTAGCTCCAGGATGCACATAGTACTATGAACAATGCGCCTCCCGAAGAATATGACGCCCCAGAACCAGAATACTGGAGAGCGGGGGCGAACATAGCCAGCTACGTATATTGAAATGGAATCCACCTCGCTATATGGTCACAGCTGTCTAGATATGAGGGTTTACTACAAGCCAACGGTCTCTTAAGGTCAAGCCTATTGTCTCAATCTCAAGCAAGTAATATAATTACAAGATGTTAGACCACCAAATATACAATAAAAAGGCGTCCCAAATATTATATATTCAGCTGATCATGAAGCTAGTCATACAAAATGCGAGGACTAGCAAGAGTTAAGTCATACATGATCAACCCTAGGATTTGTTAATCATGTTACAGCCCGTAGGCAGACAGTAAGTAAAGATGCATCGAGCTAACAGGTGCTCGTCGACTAAATGCCTCAAAAGAATAAATTTACAATGTAGTGGGTGAAACAAAATGGAAAACCCACTCGTAGCTCGGGTTCCTTCTAGTCGCCACCATTGGGCTGGAAGTTCGGTAGATCCTCGGGTGCTGCTCCGAAATTTGGCCACACAAAACCAGCTGGGTCAAACCCCAGAAAGAGCAAGTGCCACAAAGGAGGCCACAAAATAAGAACAAAAGCCAGCATATCAGAACATAAGAAATAGAAGAAAAGTACAAGTAATAAAGAGTACAAAAGGACAATAAACGACTAGGGACATGGAACCATTCCGGGAGCCTGATTACAACCCGTAAACCAAACAAGGACGGAGGTTGTAACCCTTCGCCTGAATAGCACTTGTCTCTACCCATTTATTGTTAAGATAAGTAAATCAATCATGTTCAGGGGTACCAAGTACAGGGACTAGACGAGACTTAGACAAGGCTAGACACCATCCATTCACAAACGGCCAAGCAATTACTACGGCTTACTACTTAACTAACTAGGGTTATCACAAGCCTAATTACTAACAAGATGCAAACGAGAAATTCTCAGTCCCAAGCCCTGCAGACTATCTAGTTATCCTTCCGCGGGTTGAGAGTATGGTTGGGTACATCGCCCTGGAGACGATATACCCTTAGGTGACTTAGAGAGTGCAACACATGACAGTGTACTGGAAATGTGTCCTACTCGTCGGCAGGCTACAAGTCCATTTAAAGCGCCCAGATAACGAGATCGCCTGTGACTAGAAATTCTCCATGTTCTAGTTTGATCTAACCATTAGCCTAATCCGATTTAGCGCGAGTCCCTGTTCGTGGTACCCAGTGAGTCACGTCCTAGACATGATGCAAGACAAGACAAGTAGATTGCACAAAACGATAAGAAAGAACACCCACGGTGTCAGGGCAAGTCAATGTACGACCAGTTATCAAGTTAAGTCAAGTCAAGTCAAGTCAAGAGTGCGCCACGACGGCCACTATCAAGATATCATGTTATAGGGGATTAATTACAGGTTGCAGATTACAAGTTAAAAGCCACAAGTTACAAATGTACCACATCGAGTTACTGCCAAGATCAGAGAAAGCTAGCCATAAATTAAAAACACAGAATATCGTGCCAAGACGTGTCGGGTTAAGTCAAGTCGTGCTGTAGGCATCAAGATCTCAGAAAACAAAATCAGCAAGAGAGAAACCGAGGACCAAAGGGAACACCAAGGGTCAGGAAGGGAAGCCATGGCACAGGATGTGCCAGGCAAGGGGCTCGGGCAAGCGGCGCCAAGATATGCGCTCGGGAACGGTCGCAGCGCGCCAAGGGGCACGAGCGGGGTCAACAGGGACAATTGTGCGTGGGGCATGCAGGCGGCAAGGCAGCCAGGCGCGTAGGAGCGCAAGGCAGCAAGGCGCGCAGGGCATACGCGGTCAGCAAGGCGCGCAAGGGCACGCAGGCCAGCGAGGCGCGCAGGGGCGCGCTAAAGAGCGCGGCGCGGGGGAGCAGCCCGGCGCTAAACAGCGCGGCTGGGGAGGGGGTCTTCTTCTTCCTCAAGCTGAGAGGAAGAACACCAATGGCCTCAAAACTTTGGAACTTCACAACTTGGTCCATAAAATACAAAATTCAGAATTTCAAGAGTCTAACTTGTGTAAAATTCAATTCTCTACAACATAGAAGCATCAAAACAAGCAAAAATCCAAGTTTGGTAGATCAAACCCAAAAAATTCTGAAAATGGTAAAACTTAGATCTAGGAGAATCCAAGCTCCAAATCCAAAAATGTCAAGTTCTAATGTTGTTCCAAATCATCTAATTAAGCTATTAGGCAAATAAAATTTGGTCTTCATGTAGTGGCAAGATGCACTTGCCTATGGGTGGGATGTTGTGTGGAAGAAGGAAGAAGAAGGGGTTAGGAATTTAATGAGGGAAGTAATGAGGAGAGAGAATGGTTGGTGGGGATTTTAATGAGGGTGGTTGTGGTAGAATGAGGGTGGAGTATAGCTTAAAGTGTTCCATTGGGTTTAAAATCAAACCAACCTAACTAAAATCGAGCCGAGCCGAAACCCAAAATACGAGAAAATCCAAAATTTCGCAAGTCGAGAAAAATAAAAATACATGCCAAAATCTAACTACGAGTATAAATACAAAATACGGGAAATGAGGGTGACAACTCTACCCACCTTAAAAGAATTTTGTCCTAGAAATTTAAATCAATATGCTTAGAGATGTAAGAACCCGTTATACTATTCACAAATAAGCTACACTAAGCAAACAATCAAACAATCACGCATGCAAACAAGGGTCGGAAGCATAAGGCATAAGGAAGACATTATACCTTACGAGTCAAACAAGTCGAGATATCGTGATCGGATGTCGTCCTCACGCTTCCATGTTGACTCACCTAGAGAGTGATGACCCCAAGCAACACGGACTAAGCTAATAGTGTTGTTCTTGAGTATCTTTTCTCTCCGGTCCAATATAGACACGGGCCTCTCCTCATACGAAAGGTTGGTACCAACAACCAATTCCGAATGGTCCAGGATTGGCTCGGGTCCGGGATGTAACGTCGTAATTGGGACACATGGAATACATCATGCGCCTCTCTTAACGACGACGGAAGAGCGAGACGATAGGATACATCTCCTACTCGCTCCAGGATATCGAACGGCCCTATATACCTAGGACTAAGCTTTCCCCTTATGCCAAAGCGAATGACGCCGCGGTTAGGCGAGATCCTAAAGAATACATGGTCGCCGATAGCAAACTCTAAGGGATGTCGATGAGCATCGGCCCAATGGCGCTGGCGATCTTGGGCCACTCGAAGGCAATCTCTGATCCTTCTGACCACTTCAACTGTCTGGACAATTATTTCTGGGCCAAGCATCTGCCTCTCCCCAACATCGTCCCAGGCTAACGGGGATCTGTACTTTCTACCATACAGTACCTCGAACGGAGCCATCTGAATACTGGCCTGAAAACTATTGTTGTACGAGAATTCCACCAGGTGCAGGTGATCCTTCCATGAACCACCGAAGTCAAGGGTACAAGATCTCAACATATCTTCAAGAGTCTGGATTGTGCGTTCCGACTGACCGTCTGTCTACGGATGATAAGCTGAGCTAAACTGAAGGTGAGTTCCCAAACTCTCTTACAGGCTGTGCCAAAAGTGTGATGTGAATCTTGAATCCCTGTCCGAGGTGATACTGACGGGCACACCATGAAGCCTGACAATCTGCCAGAGGTACATCTCTGCTAGCTGAGCCGTAGACTGCCCAACTCTGAATGGGAGAAAATGAGCCACCTTTGTGAGCCTGTCGACTATAACCCAAATAGCATCTCGACCAGCTGGGGATCTAGGCAATCCAGTCACAAAATCCATGGTCACATGCTCCCACTTCTATTCTGGAATCGGCAAGGGCTGAAGAAGTCCAGCGGGCCTCTGATGTTCAGCTTTAACCTGCTGGCAAACCAAACACCGAGAGACAAACCGGGCTATCTCCCTCTTCATGCCATTCCACCAGAAATGCTGACGAATATCACGGTACATCTTCGTGCCACCGGGATGAATTGAATACTGTGAAGTGTGTGCTTCTGCCATGACCTCCTGTCTGATATCTCCACTAGGTACACAAAGATGAGTGCCGTGTCAAAGTGTACCATCTTCATGAATGCACAACTCTGGCCTTCTTCCTGTCTCACACTCTGCACTGAGTCGCTGAAGCTTGGGATCTGCTGACTGCGC
Source organism: Iris pallida (assembly GCA_029216955.1). Lineage (NCBI taxonomy): Eukaryota > Viridiplantae > Streptophyta > Magnoliopsida > Asparagales > Iridaceae > Iris > Iris pallida. The sequence continues at coordinate 16,611 of JANAVB010032899.1, forward strand.
TCTCCGGATCCTCTCAACTATGCTGGACTGAACCTGTAGACTGGCCATCAACGCCACGTTGGTAGGAAGAACCACTTCAATTCCCATCTTCTGAAGATCGGCCAATAAATTTTGGTTATGCCGTTAGAAAATAAACTCTGGCTCTCCTGCTCAATACATCTGCTACAACATTGGCCTTCCCTGGGTGATACTGCAAGTCCACATCGTAGTCCACCAGTAGCTCGAGCCATCTTCTCTGCCATATGTTGAGGTCCTTCTGGATGAAAACATACTTCTGGCTCTTGTGATCAGTAAATATCTCCACTCTATCTCCGTACAGATAGTGTCGCCAAAGCTTCAGTGCAAACACTACCGCTGCCAATTCCAAGTCGTGGGTCGGGTAATTCTTCTCATGATCACGGAGTTGACGTGACGCATAAGCTATTACCTTCCCATGTTGCATCAAAATACATCCCAATCCTCTGTCTGAAGCGTCGCAATAAACTGTGAATCCTCCGGTCCCTTCTGGAAGTGCGAGAATGGGAGCCATTACCAAACCTTGCTTTAACTTCTCAAATGATTCCTGGCACTCTGTTGTTCAAGCAAACTGTACATCCTTGCGGGTCAACTGGGCCATCGGCGCCGAAATCCTTGGAAAATCTGAAACGAATCGCCGGTAGTAGCCGGCCAATCTAAGGAAGCTGTGAACCTCTGCCACTGAACTAGGTACTGGCCATGACTCGATAGCCAAAATCTTTTGGGGATCCACTTCTACTCCTCCTCGAGTAATGATCTGACCCAAGTACGACATGCGATCGAGCCAGAACTCGCATTTACTAAACTTGGCGTACAACTGATGCTCTCTAAGCGTTTGAAGGACGATTCTGAGATGCTGCTCATGCTCTGCTTCGCTCTTGCTGTAGACCAGGATATCATCTAGGAACACGATCACGAACTCATCCAAGTAAGGCATAAAAATATGATTCATGAGGTCCATGAATACGGCCGACGCATTGGTCGCTCCAAAGGGCATAACAAAGAACTCCCAATGCCCATACCTTGATCTGAACGCTGTCTTCGGGATGTCCTGCTCTCTGACTCTGATCTGATAGTATCCTGACCGTAAGTCTATCTTCGAGAACACTGAAGCCCCTTTGAGTTGTTCAAACAAGTCATCTATCCTCGGGAGAGGGTATCTGTTCTTGATTGTCACTGAGTTCAAGGTACGATAATCTACACATAACCTGGACGTACCATCTTTCTTTTTTACAAGAAGTATCGGGGCTCCCCAAGGCGATCCACTTGCACGAATAAATCCCTTGGTCCTAAGTTCTTCAATCATCTTGTATATAATCTCCAACTCTGAAGGAGCCATCCTGTAGACTCGCTCTGATACTGGTGCTGTCCCGGGAATCAAGTCTATAGTGAACTCAATCTTCCGTTCTGGCGGAATCCCTGGAAGTTCTTCTGGGAAGACATCTGGAAACTCTTCAACTATCCTGGGTAACTGTACTGCTGCTACTGCCATCCACAATACTGGGGAAGATGGCTCACTGCGCCTCTGGAAAATGAGAACTCTGGATCGCCTGGAATACTAAAGACAACCCTGCCAATGTGGTAGTCTATCCTAGCATACTGGTTCCTCAACCAATCCATGCCTAAGACTTCATCATAGTCTGCCATAGGGAACTCTATAAATCTAGCGAAAAACTCTCTACCGCTAACTATGATCCGACACGAGGAAAATACTCGATCTACTCCCATAAGACCATTACCAGTAAGTATATTGAGCCTCACTGATAATGAATCGGGCTCCAATCCTATCCGTGTTGCGAATCGTACAGACATGAATAAATGCGATGCACCAGAATCAAATAATACCGATACTGGAGAGGAGTTGACGAGAATAGTACCTGCCACTACCTCACCTGGTGCAACTTCTTCTTCCATAGCCATCATTATTGCCTGACCTTGTCCTCTGGCTGCGGGTCCCCTCTGTTGGAAACCTCTTTGCCTATTCTGCACTTGGGCTTGGGTATACTGCTGCTGGTTCTGTTGATAAAACGCCTGGGCCTGAGGCAACAATGGCCTCGGATACTGCTGCTGCTGCATAGGTGCTGGTCCCCTAACCGATGGACTGGTTAGGTTAGAAGATGACGAACTACCCCTATTCAGGCAGGCTCCTATCTTTTGATCTGCCGCTCCACAAGCCAGGCACAATCCCTGCGCCCTGCGACAATCTGCCACCACGTGCCCTGGCTTCCCGTAATGAGAATATCCCATCGCGGAAGTCTGCTTCTGCTTCTGCTGCTGTGGGTACGTCGGGGTTGAATGCTGAACCGACGTTACTGAGGCCGCCCGCGTCGGAGTTCCAATGGTCAAACCTCTTGCTGCCGGGGCTGGAGCTGATGATTGGTACATCTGGTTGTGGGATCGCTTCCTACCTCTGGTCCTATCCACGATCCTCTGGGAGGTGTACTCATGCCTCCTAGCTGCTCTCAATACTGCATTGAACGTCTGGTGCTCGAACTGCTCGACTGCCAATAAGATCTCCAAATGCAGTTCCTGCTGGAACCGCTGGGCCCTATCAAACTCGGTCGCCACCAAGGTGGGGGCAAACCTACTGAGTCTAGAAAACTCAGATGCATAACCGTCGACCGTTCTGCCTCCTTGCTTCAAGTTGGTAAATCTTGTCTGTAGGTCGTATCGAGCTACAGCATCAAAATACTTCGTCTAGAATCTTTCTCTAAATACCGCCCAAGTGACCGGCGCCGCTAATCCCACGTCCTGTGCCATCCACCAACTGTGAGCTAAGTCCAGCAACTGTAGCCGTACCACGGCCACCTTCTCATTCTCAGGAGTTTTAGTTGCTTTCAGAACTACCTCGGTATCCTGAAGCCAAGCGTCCGCGGCAATCGCATCTTCGCTGCCGTCGAAGAATGGAGGGTTCAAGCACTTGAAGCTGTTGGCCGCGCTGTTCCCTGGATGACCGCCTCTGGTCAAAGCATCTGCCACTACCTGGTGCAAGGCGTCTCCTCTACGATCCTGGGAAGCTATCATGGTCCTGATAAGACCTACCAAGGTGCCATCGTCAGGCTCGGCAGGTCGAACGGGCTGAACTGGTGGCTCTCCTCCAGTAGGTACAACTCTGGAGGCTACTCCGGAATGCTGGGCTTGATCTCCGGGTTGCCGGTCCACGAAAAGTGCTCCACCTTAATGATCGGCGGGGTCAGGTACAGTGTCGCTGAAGAAGACGACACAGGGAAACAATAAGGAAGGACCAGGACAGATCAACGATACAAGCACATGATCAGGGCAAGAATCCAGAGATTCAGAGGATATGAACGGAGATCAAAGACGAGTACTGATTGAGACATTTATCCGGTAAACCCTCACATATCTTGAATGCCAAGACCTGCATGGGCCACCACTTAAACCATGTGACGCCCCAGAACCAGAATACTGGAGAGCGGGGGCAAACATAGCTAGCTACGTATATTGAAATGGAATCCACCTCGCTATACGGTCACGGCTGTCTAGATATAAGGGTTTACTACAAGCCAACGGTCTCTTAAGGTCAAGCCTATTGTCTCAATCTCAAGCAAGTAATATAATTACAAGATGTTAGACCACCAAATATACAATAAAAAGGCGTCCCATATATTACATATTCAGCTGATCATGAAGCTAGTCATACAAAATACGAGGACTAGCAAGAGTTAAGTCATACATGATCAACCCTAGGATTTGTTAATCATGTTACAGCCCGTAGGCAGACAGTAAGTAAAGATGCATCGAGCTAACAGGTGCTCGTCGGCTAAACGCCTCAAAAGAATAAATTTATAATGTAGTGGGTGAAACAAAATGGAAAACCCACTCGTAGCCCGGATTCCTTCTAGTCGCCACCATTGGGCTGGAAGTTCGGTAGATCCTCGGGTGCTGCTTTGAAATCTGGCCACACAAAATCAGCTGGGTCAAATCCCAGAAAGAGCAAGTGCCACAAAAGAGGCCACGAAATAAGAACAAAAGCCAGCATATCAGAACATAAAAAATAGAAGAAAAGTACAAGTAATAAAGAGTACAACAGGACAATAAACGATTAGGGACATGGAACCATTCCGGGAGCCAGATTACAACCCGTAAACCAAACAAGGACCGGGGTTGTAACCCTTCGCCTGAATAGCACTTGTCTCTACCCATTTACTGTTAAGATAAGTAAATCAATCATGTTCAGGGGTACCAAATACAGGGACTAGACGAGACGTAGACAAGGCTGGATACCATCCATTCGCAAACGGCCAAGCAATTACAACGGCTTACTACTTAACTAACTAGGGTTATCATAAGCCTAATTACTAACAAGATGAAAACGAGAAATTCCCAATCCCAAGCCCTGCAGACAATCCAGTTATCCTTCCGCGGGTTGAGAGTATGGTTGGGTACATCGCCCTGGAGACGATATACCCTTAGGTGACTTAGAGAGTGCAACACATGACAGTGTGCTGGAAATGTGCCCTACTCGTCGGTAGGCTACAAGTCCATTTAAAGCACCCAGATAACGAGATCGCATGTGACTGAAAATTCTCCATGTTCTAGTTTGATCTAACCATTAGCCTAATCCAATTTAGCGCGAGTCCCTGTCCGTGGTACCCAGGGAGTCACATCCTAGACATGATGCAAGACAAGACAAGTGGATTGCACAAAACGACAAGAAAGAACACCCACGGTGTCAGGGCAAGTCAATGTACGACCAGTTATCAAGTTAACTCAAGTCAAGTCAAGAGTGCGCCACGGCGGCCACTATCAAGATATCATGTTATAGGGGATTAATTACAGGTTGCAGGTTACAAGTTAAAAGCCACAAGTTACAAATATACCACATCGAGTTACTGCCAAGATTAGAGAATGCTAGCCATAAATTAAAAACATAAAAAATCGTGTCAATACGTGTCGGGTTAAGTCAAGTCGTGTTGTGGGCATCAAGATCTCAGAAAACAAAATCAGCAAGAGAGAAACCGAGGACCAAGGGGAACACCAAGGGTCAGGAAGGGAAGCCATGGCACAGGATGTGCCAGGCAAGGGGCTCAGGCAAGCGGCGCCAAGAGATGCGCTCGGGAACGGTCGCAGCACGCCAAGGGACACGAGCGGGGTCAACTGGGACAATTGCGTGCGGGGCATGCAGGGGGCAAGGCAGCCAGGCACGCAGGAGCGTAAGACAGCAAGGTGCGCAGGGCATGCACAGTCAGCAAGGCGCGCATGGGCACGCAGGCCAGCGAGGCGCGCAGGGGCGCACGACCATAAAGGCGCGCAGGGGTGCGCAGACCAGCGAGGCGCACAGTGGCGCGCAGGCCAGCGAGGCGCGCAGGGGCGCGCAGACCAGCGAGGCGCGCAGGGGCGCGCTAAAGAGCGCGGCGCGGGGGAGCAGCCCGGCGCTAAACAGCGCGGCTGGGGAGGGGGCCTTCTTCTTCCTCAAGCTGCGAGGAAGAACACCAATGGCCTCAAAACTTTGGAATTCACAACTTGGTCCATAAAATGCGAAATCCAGAATTTCAAGAGTCTAACTTATGTAAAATTCGATTCTCTACAACATAGAAGGATCAAAACAAGCAAAAATCCAAGTTTGGTAGATCAAACCCAAGAAATTCTGAAAATGGTAAAACTTAGATCTAGGAGAATCCAAGCTCCAAATCCAAAAATGTCAAGTTCTAATGTTGTTCCAAATCATCTAATTAAGCTATTAGGCAAATAAAATTTGGTCTTTATGTAGTGGCAAGATGCACTTGCCTATGGGTGGGATGTTGTGTGGAAGAAGGAAGAAGGAGTTAGGAATTTATTGAGGGAAGTAATGAGGAGAGAGAATGGTTGTTGGGGATTTTAATGAGGGTGGTAATGGTGGAATGAGGGTGGAGTATAGGTTAAAGTGTTCCATTGGATTTAAAATCAAACCAACCCAACTAAAACCGAGCCGAGCCGAAACCCAAAATACAAGAAAATCCAAAATTCCGCAAGTCGAGAAAAATAAAAATACATGCTAAAATCCAACTACGAGTATAAATACAAAATACGGGAAATGTGGGTGACAAAGAACCTCCTTCCGAAGCTCTCCACTCGGCATGCACATTCTAGTACCGTGCCTCAACGACCTATCTTCGGCAATCGAGAAGTCATCTAGCAATCTTGCCTACACCTGCTCTCTGATGCTCCTCAGGGCCACATCATCATACTGCGCTGATCTGACTCTGTCCATCAACTCAGAATGAATCTGTAAGCCCCATATCTGAATCTATATCCCCGCAACGATCACCTCGATATCCAAACTATCCAGATTGGCCAATAGATGACGATTTGCCGTCAAATACATAGCGACCGGATACCTGCTCAAGGCATCGGCGACTATGTTGGCCTTTCCTGTATGGTACTGTAATAAGATATCAAAGTCCTTTATTAGCTTAAGCTATCGTCTCTGCCTCATGTTCAACTCCTTTTGAGTGAACACGTACTTCAAGCTCTTGTGATCTGTGAAGATCTCAACTCATTCTCCATACAGGTAGTGCTTCCATAGCTTCAGAGCAAAAATAACAACTGCCAACTCCAGATTATCGGTTGGATAGTTCTTCTCATGAGGATGTAATTGCCTGGATGCATAGGCAATTACCTTCTCGTGCTGCTGAAGAACGCAACTCAAGCCCTTCCCAGATGCGCCACTGTAGATAGTAAAACTACCTGTCACCGATGACAATATCAGAATAAGAGCTGTGGTCAAACTCTTATTTAACTCATCAAAAGCGGCCTGACACTCCTCGGGCCAGACGAACTCCATGTCCTTCCTGGTGAGTCTAGTCATCGGCTCTGTAATCCGATAGAAGTCCAGAATGAACTTCCAGTAGTAGCCTGCCAGACCCAAAAAGCTCAGAATCTCGGCAACTGAGCTCGGTGTGGGCCAAGACCCAACTACTAAAATCTTCTTTGGGTCCACTGAGATCCCATTTTTGATCACAATATGACCCAAGAACTCTACCTGTTCCAGGAAGAACTCATACTTCGATAGCTTCCCATAGAGCTGCTCCTTTCTGAGAGTCTCTAGCACAATCCGTAGATGCTCCTCTTGCTCTTGTGGCATCTTCGAGTAGACCAAGATGTCATCAAGGAAGACCAATATAAACTATTCAAGGTACTGGTGAAATACCTTGTTCATCAAGTTCATGAATACTTTTGGGGCATTGGTCAACCCAAATGGCATAACAGTAAACTCGTACTCGCCGTACCAAGTCTGAAAAGCCGTCTTCAGAATGTCGTCCATCTTCACCTTCAGTTGATGGTATCCTGACCTCAAGTCTATCTTCGAAAATACCTTTGTGCCGTTCAACTGATCAAACAAGTCATCAATCCTCGGCAACGGGTATTTGTTCTTGATAGCGAGGTTATTGAGCGCTCTGTAGTCGATACACATGCGTACCGTTACGTCCTTCTTCATTACAATATAGGAGTACCCCAAGGTAAAGAATTGGATCTGATGAAACTTTTGTCCTGCAGCTCGTTGACTTGCCTCTTTATCTCTGCCAATTTGCTGTTGTTGATCCTATAGATGTACTACGAGATAGGCTCAGTACCCGACACCAAGTTTATAATTAATTCAATATTCCTGTCCGGTGGCATCTCCGACAACTCATCAGGGAAAACATCCAAGAATCCTGCTATCAATGGACGTGGCAACTCCTGCCACTCTAACATGGCTCCATATAATCCATCTCTCGACTGAGCTGCTCCTCTGGCAAACCCGAACTTTGGCTCTCCCGTCGGTCTAAACAGAACTCTACCACATCTTCAGTCTATGCTAGCATGGTGCCTGCTCAACCAATCCATACCGAGTACCATATCGTAGCTCGGAAGTAGAATTACAAGCAAGTATGCTCTCAGATCCTGGCTAGGGGTGAGCAATCGGTTTAAACCGAACCGAAAAAACTGAAACCGATTAAACCGAAATATGAAATATAGCAACCGAAACCGAACCGATTTAACCCAAAATCGAAATTGAACCGAACCGAAATAATCGGTTCGGTTTTTTGGTTTATATATATGGGCTTTTTTCTGTTAATGGGCCAATTCATATTTGGGCTTGCTTATAAAAAAAATTATATCACAATTTTTTTATATATGGACTTTTTTGTTAATGGTTTTTTTTTTTGTTAATGGGCCAGTTCATATTTGGGCTCCAGCCAAAAGACAGTCCAGCAAAATGTTAAAAAACAATATTTCAAAACAAGTTTCTATAAATATCAATAATGTCATGCATACATAATGAACAAGTAGCCATACAGTTGCATATTTGCAATATTCTCCACAGTCCAAACAAATATAGGTCCACATATATGAAAATAGAAAGACTACATCTGCTATCTTTTTTAATGTTACAAACATGGCTCCAACCTCCAAAGTCTAAAGTCCAAACAAATATAGCTTCAGCCTCCACATACATGAAAATAGAAATACTACATTTGATGCATTTTTATTGTTACAAATATGGCTCTAAAGTCCAAAAAAATAATGTTACAATAGTACAAAACTACATGCATGTTTGTAACCAAGTGTTTTCCAGAACATCTTAATACCACCTGGGAACCAAGCAAGTGTTTTCCAGAACATGACAATAGTCGCAACATTCATGGGAAACATTGACATTAAAAATTTCAAAAGACAAACCAAACCATTCCCAGCCTACAAACAACAAAAAAATGGTTAAAACACTACAAAAAAATATGTTCATACAACATATTGTGTTGCATTTTAAACACTCAGTTAAATTTAAGACCAACAATAATATCATAATTCTAAGGAGGACTGTTCAAATCACCTTTATAGAGAGAAGGAAAGAATTATGATTTCCACTAGAGATGCCTTTAGGAATCTAGGATCAGATATTGAGACATTACTAGATATTATTCCAACTTTTGCTAAACCTGCAAAGTGCAAACTGGACAATACAAAAGAAATCTAGCTACTACAAGCAAGTGAGAAAGATAATGGTCCACCCGGCTGCGCTTCTGCATCTACTACTGATCCTCAAAGACTGGGTCCTCCTGCTGCTGCTCTGGTGCTGGTTCCGGACGGGTGAAAGTCGCAGGACAATCTCTCACTTGGTGAGTGGCAGATCTACAAACCAAGCACTACCCTAACTTCTTGCGGCATTCCTCAACACGGTGTCCCGGCCTCTTGTAATATGCACAAGAAAAGTATATCGGAGTCTGAATCTATCTCTGCTGCCTCGTCGATGTCGGAGCTCGAACATGATACTGATGCTGAGGTGGCCTCTGCTGATTGTCGGTCCGCTTCGGTAGACCCTGGGAACTGCTGGCGCCAATGTCTCGGTCCTGCTTGAGCTTTGGATCTATCTCCTTCTCCACTCCCTGAGCAACTTTAAGGATGCTCGCATAGGTAGTGGCCTGGCTGATAGCTACTGCATGTCGTAGCTCCCTGGTGTGGCCTTTCTTGAACTTTTAAGCCCTCTCCTTCGGTGTGCTGACTAGGTTTTCTGCGAACCTACTGAGTCGAGTGAACTCTGATATATACTGGGCCACAGTAATACTCCTCTGCTGCAACGCCTCAAACTGCATCCGAAGCTCGTCCCGCTCCACATCCGGGAAGAACTTCTCCTGGAACAGCAGTTTAAAATCCTTCCAGGAAACCTTAAGGCTCCGCTAACTGGGGCTCCTTCCGGTACCAAGCCCTCACAATGTCGAAAAGTCGCATGCTCGCAACTTCGACCTTCAAATCATCCGGGATCTTCGCCATCTTCATTGACCGCTCAGCATTCTCTAGCTACTCGTCTGCGTAGACTATCCCCTCATGGCCCCAAAAATCCATCGGGCAGAGGTTCTGATAGTCTTTGGCAGTCCCTAGCCTCGGTGCTGCTGGTGCTACACGTGCTGCTGGAGCTGGTGCTGGCTGCTCTCTGGTCCTGAGTGCGTCGACGATGGTCGTTCTGAACTGTGCGGCCTGCTGACTTTGAGCCTCTTTGAACTGCATCGCTTGTTGATTCTGGGCCTCTATGAATTGCTGAAATATGGCCATCATCTGCGTGCCATCGAACGTCATCGTCGGAGGAAGCGGCTAAGGCGGAGGAGCTGGAATCTGCTCCTGCGCACTTGGTGCAGGCTGCTCACTAGTCCCAGCGTTCGTCGTGGCGACCGTCCTGTAACAGAAAAATAAACTGTTGATTGCTATATCCTAGAAAAATCATAAACTATCCTAAAAATCATAAGTAAAAATTAAATTTCAAAATTTTAAATATCAATAACCATAACCATAAACCATAAACCATTTTCCCGCTGTTCCTATGCTATGATGAGCTTTTCTTACCTTTCGCTGGTCCCCCAATAACACTTTATAGCCTAAGTGTCATTAGGATTGACCTGCATGGGCCACCACTAAAAACATGTTATGACCTGCTCCCGAATAATCGGGTACGTGTCGGACACGCCCAGCCTTCGTCGATGGACACGACGAAGTAAGCTGTACAATACTAAGAAAAACTCCAAGTCATAATGTAATGTAAACAAACACAACTTTTATAACATTCCTAGAATGATCACCAATATCCATCAAGTCATTTAGTACAAAGTCAGCCGAAGAAAAATTCGGTCAAATAAAATAAAGATACAATAATGAATATCCAAAATACAATCTCCAGAAAAATAAATGAAGTAAAAGCTGCAATATCCAGTACAATCACATGCTCCATGTGGCCTCAAGCTCACCTGCAACATATCCGGTCAGGAAAAGAGCAAAGTACAACCCTGACAAGAGCAATATACAATGTAATCTGTAGTACAGAATACAAGGTGAAACCAGAATACCAGAAATGGAAGTGAAACTACGGTACTAGAAATGAAATACGAAACTGCAGTCAATGGACGACAATCAATATGCTAGACAATGAACACGACTATCAATGTACAAGGCAATAAACACGACAATCAATATACAATTGTGAAAATTTAAAATATTAAACTAATGTGTGACCGGCTTAGGAGCGCAATCAATCAATGAGGCAATGAGTCAATAAGTCAATCAATTCTACAAGGTTCGGCTTCATCGTACGTGAAGTGTACGATTAGGCTATCCACAATACCTATGTTGGGTGTGGTTACACAAAAGCTAATATTTTCCCTAATCCCCGCAATAAACAATGACTCACAAATAATAAACAATGTACAAGACAATCGTGTGTATCTCCTGTCCGATATGAGAACATGGCACATGAAGGTAAGACAGAAATACAGAATACAAGTCGAGTCAGTGTACTTACCTTGGTTTGGTTGCACGTGAGTAGTACTGCATGGTTGTAAATCACCTGTTATATTTTTGTACAAGTTTGTTAGGGTTTTAAAGGATATTTGCTAATTATTGTTAACAAGTTGACATTGCTACAACCATATACCAGCTATACAGATATATTAGCTTGATCAAAATAAGGTTTCTAGGAAAATACTTTTAAACTATCTTTAGTAAGAAAATCATTCATGTTTAGAAAATAAATATATTACAGCTTTGATAATTATTTATTAGAAATATACTTTGAACTATATTAGCAAAATTCTCATTTAGAAAATACCTACTAACTAACTTACAAAATATTGATAATATGATTTATCTAGTATTTGCAGATAATTCTTTGTAACAAAATATATTTGTTAGCTAACTAGAAACTTAGCAAATAATATATAAAATAAAATATAAATATTTCATTATAATAAAACCTATACTTTAATAAGAATATTAAAATATCTAATGACAATTTAATAATGAAAGCAATTTTATTAATGATATTAATAATACTATTATTCTAAATATTGTTAAGGTCAATACAATTATCATTAACTTAATATACAAGAAAATTATTTATCTAAAATTTAACTAAACAATATTAATTAATTTGACACTAATCAAACTAAATTACTAATTAGAATTAAATCATCTATAGCATGCCCAAACTAGCCCAACTATTCCTAAACCCGAGCCCACACTACTTACTTCACTTGTTTAAATAGATGAATTCATTCATCAGTTAGACTAAGCCCAAACCAGCTCAACTTTTCTCGAACCCGAGCCCAAAATCCATCACCCAAACCCGGCCCAGCTCAAACAAAACTGCTGCTGTTATTATTATTTTTTTTTTCTTTTTCTAAAACCCAGCCTTTATACTCAGCCCAGAGCCCAATACCCTGTACACAAAACCCGACCCATTCTCAGCCTTATAATCCATTCTCCTTTCTCTCTCCTGTCTCAGTCTTCTCAACCCAGCCGAACAAAAAACTCAGCCCACTCCTCATCATCTTCTTCCTCCAGACTTCCAAACGCAAACCCTAACCCTAATTCTCTTGCTCGTCTTCCTCTTTATTCCTAGCCCCTAGCCCTAGATCTCTGAAACCCTAGGTCCATCTTCTCCATCCCCTCACATGTAAACCCTAGATACCTCTTCGTCTCCTTCTTCATTTCCTCTAGGTTTGAAACCCTAGCCTATTTCTTCTCCAGCCAAACCAGAATCCCCATAAGAAACCCTAGGTCCAAATAGAAAATGTCTCCTCTTCTTTTTCTTCCTCCCGACCATAAACCCTAGGATATTCTAAGTCTAAGCAGGAAAAGAAAGGGGGTCTCAAGAGATCGACGGAGGAGCTTACCGACCTGACGGGGACATCGATCCTCGTGAGCAGATCCAGCGGCGGCGAGCAGTCGGCGAGGCTCTGATCTCTAGTGCTGCTTTCAAGGTGGAAAGCTCCTCCGGTTGGCGAGATGTTGTGATGGAGACGAGCGATTCTCAGTCATGATCCGGCTCCGATTGATGGTTCCTCAGCTCGACGGCGACGTGGCGATGTCGGATCCCGATAGTGGCGGTGGCACAAGCCACGAGGGAGTGGCTCCTCGAGTCTCGAAGGGCTACTCGAAAATCGAAGAGCCAGCACGAGAAACGAGATAGCAGCACGGATCTCGAGGGCTGCTCGGTCTTCGAGTAGGCTCAGATCTTGAAGCGCCACCCGCAGAGTCGAGCTCGGCTTCAAGGCGGTGGTACACGACGGAGCTCTGGTGGCCGGAGTGATGGCCGATCTCGACGGTGGTGCTCCTCGAGCAGAGAGAGGAGGGAGAAAAGAGGAAATGATAAGAGAGAGTAGAGAAAGAAAGTAGAGAGAGCGACTGTCAGTTGTCAGAATGCATGGGAAAATGTATAATAAAACAATATTATTTATAGAAAATAAGGAGTGGCAGAGATGTAAATAAAAATAGATCTGAGGTTATATTATACAATGGTAGTTTAGGTAATAAAAATAGATCTGGGGGCTAAACAAAAAATAGTTTGTAACAGCTTTCCAAAACTTTCAAATTCTAACAGATTTTCAAAATTCAAATTTCAAAACAGTTTTTCAATATTCAACATATTTTCAAATTCAAATAAAATCAAATGGATTTTCAAGACATATTTTTAAATGCTAACAGAATTTTAAACAGTAAATAGGAACAACAAATAGGAATAGAAGTTAATTAATAACAATCCACTAATTTAACAAGAAACTAATTAACTGACTTAATAAACCACCACATTCGATTAATAACAAGAAAACAATCATTCATTTTAATTAACAATTAATTATCAACTAATCTTTTACTACAGTTAAAATTAAACAATATCAATCACCTAGTAATAATAACCATTAATAAACTAAATTTAGGTTTAAACAAGATTTAATTAAAACAGTTTATGTTTATTATAAAAATTTATTTATTAAATAACTATTCAAATAAAATTTTGTTTTATTCATGAAAATAATATTATACCTAAAAGAAAATTAGAAAAATTTCACCAAAAATTGATTCAGGGAGTTACAGTAATCTAGGGCCCATAATCCAGTACAGAATCCAGAGCCAAGTGAAGTGCAGAATTCAGTACATTGCAGAATCTATATTGTAGAGTCCAGAACCTATTGCAGAAGCCAGAATAATAGAGTGCATAATTGAGTGCATAACAGTACATTGTAGAATCCAAATTGCTTAATATTTACAAAATTACAGTCTAGTGCAGAATCCAGAGTGCATCATTGAGTGCATAATCCATAACCCATAATCCAGTACAGAATCTAGAGTGCATATTACAATCCAGAATAATTAGAGTGCTTGACAGTTAATAGTTACAGTCCATCCTGTTTAAACCTCGCTTGAGGTTGAGACCACCGACAATTGACTTAAATCTATATAAAAAAATAACAAGTCAATATTTAATCTTCATGCTATGAAATAAAACTTGTTAATAAAATTTATACCTTTTTCAAGTTGATCCAGTGATTCTAAGTTTTCTTCAAGACTAGTGACAATAGATTGATCGCGACCCGACCGATACCAATCTTGCAAACAAATGAGACCTAGAGCAATTTTAGGTGTTAAAGAGCTCCTAAATGAATCAAGCACCCGACCACCGGTACTAAATACACTTTTTGAAGCCACCATAGATATCGGAACAACTAACACATCACGAACCATTCTAGAAAGAACGGAAAAGCGAGGTGAATTAATCTTCCACCAAAACAAGATGTCAAAATTTGGATTCTCATCCTCATAGGCTTCAGTGGGCTCAAGAAGATAACGATCCAACTCCGACTTACTATCACAAGCACCCGTTTTTATTTTTTGGCTCTTATATTGAGCCTTCATCATATTTTTCAAGTTAAAAATTGGTCGATCTTCGGCAATTGAGGATTCAAGTATATCATGAGTAGTTGAAGAAGCAACTGTAGGTGCATATATCTTTTTATAGGCTTCAAACATAGAATATGCAATTGACTTCACCTTCTCTATTATGGTATCACCCCTTGATGGGCCATAAAGTTGATATAGCCACCATTCCACATATGGAATCTTTTGACGTGGATCAAAGAGTGGTGCAATGAAGATGATTATAGTCATCTTCTCAATGTCTCCCCAATAGTTGTCATACTTCTCTTTCATTTTATCCACCATCGTAGGCAACTCAAAGTCATCATTGTTCTTGGCATTCTTTAGGAGGAAGTCAATAGATGCAATCTCTTCAAAAAATTTGTTGGAAGTGACATATAAAGTGCCCGAGACTCGTAGAGTGAATTCATAGAAGTGTTCTAAAAAAGTACACAACCGCCTCACATTTGACCAATCCTCTTCGCTAGGAAATGAATTCTCATCCTCAAGTTCTCTCTTGAATAGAAGGTCTTCGTCTTGGAATCTCTTAAAGGCTCTTTGAAATCTTTGTGCCGTGTCCAACATCAAATAAGTTGAATTCCAACGTGTGCTCACATCAAGACACAATAATTTTTTGCTTTCTATCTTTTCAATTTGAGCACAATCTTTAAACTTTTGAAACTGAGAAGGAGATTGTCTACCATAGCTAATAGCTCTTCACACACAAGCAATCGAAGGTGACATCATCTTCAACCCATCAACAACAACAAGATTTATAATATGTGCAATGCAACGCATGTGTAAATACTTGCATTGAAGAATGCTATTTCCCCGTTGTGCAAACTTTTTGCTTAAGTAAGCAATAGCCACATCATTAGAACTAGCATTATCAACGGTGATTGTGAAAATCTTGTCAATTTCCCACTCTATCAAACATGCCTCTATGTCTCTCCCAATAGCCTCACCTTTATGACAAGAAATTGGACAAAAGTTTATAATTTTTTTTTCAATTCCCAATCATCATTAATGTAATGTGCCATAAGACACATATAGTTAATCTTTTGAATACTCGTCCATGTGTCCGTCGTAAGACAAACCCTTTGATTGGACTCCTTGAAATAAGTCTTCAACTTAGTCCGCTCATCGGTGTAAAGATTATAACAATCCCATGCAATGGTCCATCTAGATGGTAGACGAAACATAGGACATGCACTAGAAAGAAAACTTTTGAAGCCCTCACCCTCAACAAACCGAAACGGAAGCTCATCGACAATTAGTATATAAGCCAATGACTTCCTTATATCTTCTTGATTAAATTGCCAACTTGTGAGGGTTGACTTGCCTTTCCCAACACATTGCATGTTCAATATTGATTGGGAAGGACCTTTATGCTTTGGATTAAGAGAGCATACAAGCCAATGATTTCCATCCGAGGATGTCCTATTAATTACGGGGTGACAATGATATTGTTTCTTGCAAAAGTTACACGCCACTTTCGGTTGCCCATTATCAAGAAATTATTTGAAGTCAACCCAATATGAAGATCTTCTTTTACCAATACGATTATTTCTGGCCTTGAGCTTAGAATTTGTTGTCAAATTGACAACATGGTTATTTGTGGCTTGGGAACTCGTCCACCCCCAACCCCAACCTCAAGCTCAATATGATCCATTTCATTCGACATCTAAACAAAAAAGAAACACAAATATATTACAAATCTAAAGCAAATCAAGAAATAAAAAAAGATAAGAACACGCACATTGCATGAGTATGATGTTGATGCCATGAACTTCGACTAATTTGATGCAATAAATGACCTATTAATTAGTAAATATCATATAAGCTATATTTTTTTAAACAAATAAGAAATCTTAGTTTTACTTGTTCTTAAATCTTAATAATAACTTATCTGTTCTTATCAGTTTTTACTTGTTCTTATCAATTAGAAATATTCAAAACTCTCCAATCATTATGGAAAAAAAATCAATCATGTTCTTATAAAAATCAATCAATCAATAAATGAATAAACAAGTAAGCAAAACTAATCCAATCACTATGCAAAAAAATTCTATTAGCATGCAAAAATCATTCAAACTAAGCACTGTAAGCAATAAGCAAACTGGCCATGGCACACAAAAATCATTCAAACTAAGCACTGTAAGCAAAAAGTTCTATTAGCATGCAAAAATATTCAAAATAAGCACTGCATGCAAAAATCATTCAAAAAATGTTCAGATTTTAAGGCTTCTTTTAACCTATAAGCAAACTGGCCATGGCACGCTGCAACGTTTGTGCAAACTAAGCACTGTAAGCAATAATTTGCCCTGCAAAGTGCAAACTGAACACACACACACACACACGCACACACACACATACACACACACACACACACACACATATATATATTCATTCCAGATCACAGAGAGAGAAAGAAAGAGATGATTCTTACAACGATTCAAGCCAAGATAAATCCAAGCGAATAGGCTCAAAGTCAAAGCCCAGATTTAAACCAAGAATCCAAGCCCCTAAGACCTGCAAAATTCACAGTTGAAAATATGAAATCACCTTAGATTTTTGAACATGCTCTACATGCATCCTTAAAGCTAGCCAACTTACAATTATTTTCAAGTATCCAGTCTACATGATGCATGGCCATATAAAGCCAATATTTTAGAAATTTTATTTCTAGATATCTGTAGATACAAATTTTCTTTACATACAAAATAATAAAAATAAGTTAACGTGTGTCACACTGTCATCCACAAAACAAACTCAATCACTATGAAAAAGGAAGAACTATATACCTTAATTTGCTGTAAAATTATAAAAGAAGAACTCAACCACAAAACAAACTCAACGAAGTATTTCATCCAAAAAAAGAGTAAATAATCAAAAATTACTGTAAAATTATATACCTTAATTTGTCAGTGTTGCAAGAGGTAAATATGCCTGCATAATCAACAAAAAAGAAGTAAGAACGAAGAACCAGGTAAAATACATAAAAGCAAAAATTACAAGAAAAAAATACTTACATGCTCAAGAATCAAGATCTAGAGAGAAAGAGAAGATACTTAGAGACGAGGCTTCCAGTTCCAGATCCATAGAGAAAGAGGAGTCGGGGGTGATGGTTTGGGACCTTGGGAAGAAACCCTCAGTTCAGATCCAGAAATCCAGAAAGAAAGAGGAGTCGAAGGTTGGGGCTTGGGGTTTTTCAAAGGCTTAGGAGAAACTAGGGTTTCTCAAAGCTCCAGGAACTCAGAAAGAGGGAGAAGAGAGAAGGGTCAGGGTCAAAGTCAGCTGCGCCGGGCTTCAGGAAAAGTAAATTTAGAAAGTGGAGATAGAGAGAGAGAGTTAGATGGAAATTTAGGGGTTTTTGGGTATATATACATGTAAGAATATTTCTGTAATTTGAGAAGGTTTTGTTGATCATGTCCGGGTATCAGACACTAGGAATTTGTATACTGTAATATTGTAATTGGAATGGCACGGATGTTGTGGACAATGACACCGACACGATGATGATGGTGGTGGCGCTGATGATGACGATGGCAGGGACTATAGTGACTTTTCGACAAGGACGATGGAGGAGTTGTGGAGTTAGGGCTGTAATGGTGGTCGTGGGTGGTCTGTGGTCAGGACAAAAATTAGAGCTAGGGTTAGGGATTTGAGAATTAGGGTTAGGGTTTGAGGATTTGGGAATTGGTGGAGAAAACAAAGGAGAACTCCCCTTTATATAGGGGTTGAATGTTCCTAATTAGAGAGGGATTAAGAATCCTATGGATTAAATATTTCCATAGATTTAAAGATACGATTGATTAAATCTTTGTATAAATCAATCCAAATTAATATTTAAAACATAATTAATTTAATATATATATATATATATATATATATATATATATATATATATATATATATATATATATATATATATATATATATCATAACCATAATAATTTAAAATGATACCTAAATATTATTAATAATTTAGAAATAGATTTCTTAAATACAATGATCTTATCTACAATAATATAGCAATAGGTTTTATGATTAAAACGAAAATTAATTTTTTTCTTATCGTAAAAGTTCAAATTAAAATTGATCACTAAATTAATATAAAAATATATTTGTAAACCCAAAAATCAAAATTGAAAATATAATTTATAAAAACTTTTTATTTATTTTTTCATTCAAAATTATATACAATTTTCTTTCTTTGTAGAAATTCAAATAAAAAATTATTCTCTCAAGCAAAAATAATTTTTTTGAAATTCTGGGAATGCGGGTTACAAATCTACCCACCTCATAAATTAATTTGTCCTCGAATTTAAAATATCTAGCATATCATGAAAAATAATAGTAAAATACATCAAAACAAGAAAATAGAAATCTTTTTATTTAGAAATAGAAAGATTGATCAATTATCGATCAAAGTAGGATGGATATGGCTGGTACAAAGTAAATGGGAACCAAGGTTTGGCCTTGAATTCTAGAATATTCAAAAAAATTGGATAGAGGCAGGCAATGTAAGAAAACAATCGAATTTAGATAGCTCAAAAAGACTTCGATCAAGGAATAGAGTTAGAGGAGCTTGGCCTACATAATACACCATTCTTGTCTTAACATAATCCTTTGGTCAACCCATAAATAAATCGTATAACCAAAAATTTCAAAATATCCTTAGTTCCAATAATTTAATATCCAAAGCTTGAAATGAAAATGGAAAAAGGAAGAAGATGAAGTGGAGCTTTAAAAGAAAGGTGGGCTGCCATATGGTGTTAAATTAGGGTTTGGTTAATTAGGAAAGGTCTACTATACCCCTCCCTTTAGTTATGACAAGTTAGGTATTGAACAAGTAAACAAGAGGATACAGGAGGGGTATTGATCACATAACCACTAATTACTCTCCATCCCCGAGTAGTATATGGATCCGAAAATACCACATCATGACATGGGATTCTCTAAGAGGGTAGCAAATCCCCTAAGGAATCGGCGTCTATACAAGTATAGAAAAAAGGTCGAACAATGTACCAATATACCATGGTAATCCAAGAATGACATCTCATGACAGGATCCGACGTATACTAGTCCGTGTACCAAAGTGTCGGGAATCAAGTAAAATATTACAACTGAATCGGATATAGTAGATACCAAGACAATGAAAACTATCAAATAATGTACTCGCCTAATACCCTGAGCAACCGATATGTATAGATGTAATAGCTGGAGTCACAGAGTCATATTTAGAGCAGTATATGTTACAATGAGTTCATAATATAATAATTAAAGTGTACAATGCAATCTACATGATACTAGGCCTCTCTAGGTTAAAAGTCAATCCATTGTCAACTATTAGTCAAACTAAGTCAACATTTAGAGTTTGGTCAACTGTCTAGTCAAAGGGGTCAACTCTATCTAAGCTAGTCATAATTCTAACCATAGACCCACATACTCTAGGATACCTTATAGTAATATATCATATACATATATATCATGCATGAATTCTTAACAAGCCACATATACTATGGTATCCCAAATCACATATATCATCTATAGATACTATCCACTTACCCGTAGCCCATATCTCAAATACCTTAACTATTAGTTAATACCTTAGTTTTAGGGTCAATACCTTGCGTAAACTAGATTTTCTAGTCTATGCTAGTCAATACCTCATTTCTAGGTCTATACCTTGAAGGTATTAGCCATAATAGCTAATATTACCAAGTATCAATGCATATATTTTACATCTCTACTAGTTACCTACTATCTAGGATTACTTTAGCCAATTTATTCTTTATATATAAATGGATGTACCCAATTCCTATTACATATACCATTACCTTTACCTTCCCATAACATATACCAATATACCTTTTACCCATATCTAAACATTTATCCTTTACCTATATTATATATATATCCATATATCCTACTATAGACCCATATCGTTAACTATTTAACCATTACTATACCCTCATACATGTTTGTCTATACTTACCTATGGTGCTTGGTTACTTACTTACTTATATACTATATATATATCCACCCTACATGTCATAGTACACCAAGATACCCATATACCATATCCACATGGTATAATATATCCCTTATACTAAACGTATAAATATATATCTATATCCCTATGTATCCTATAATATTGGTATCTATATGATACCTATATAAAATATATATATGATATTGTACCCTTACTATTCCATGCATACCCATTAATTAACTTGCTACTAAGGTATTTACGTTTGATCTTTAATACATATATGGATAAATATGTATCCTAGGTTACCTACAATTGATATCATGATATCTATATCCTTACCCTATGACATGTATAGCTATAGATTATAGCAATATATTTACCTACATACCTATATATATATCAATATACCCCTATATTCCATTACCTGTCAAAATTACCCCAGGATATCCTATGATTACCATACCCTACCAATCATACACACATGGACTCACTCATCCTACTCTTAGCACTTGACATCTTGAAATTATATATTACATAGTTCCAATACCCAATATCTTAGTATCTTGACCAATACGTTATTCTTCTATATACTTATCCAATTAACTCTAATACTAATATTTGATACCAAATATGATACCTTACTCAAGTCCTAATACTCACTTATCCTTACTCATGATACTTGAGTGTCACGATACCAATATCCTCATGGTATCCAAGTATTACACTAGTACCTTGCCCACAACTTTAATACCTTGACACATAACTTATCTATATTTGGCTTACTTGATAACCATTTGTATCAACATTAACACACACTAACTAACACATATTACCTAACAATAATATATATTTACATATATATATATATATATATATATATATATATATTATATATATATATATATATATATATATATATATATATATAAGAAAATATATATATATATATATATTTATATATATATATATTTATATATATATATATATATATATATATATATATATATATATATATATATATATATAAGAAAATATATATATATATATATATTTATATATATATATATTTATATATATATATATATATATATATATATATATATTATATATATATATATATATATATATATATATATTTATATATATATATATATATATATATATATATATATATATATATTTTATTTTTTTTATTTTTATATATATATATATATATATATATATATAATATATCATACATATACTTGACAACCTATGATACGTACATTCACTTAATATCCATACTACATAGGCTCATAGGATACACAAAATGCCTATATCGTATAGTCAGTTTTCTACTTAAAATTAATACTGCACCTATTAGACCTATTCAGTAAATTCTAGGATTAAAGTATGTCATATTCCTTCGTATTAGCTTTCCGAAATTTCAAACGGATCGCATTTTCGTGTCCGAAAGCTCCCGAAATCGCAAAAATACCGAAATGCGTTCGTCTTTCGGATAGCTGACATTCAAACAATTTTATAGAAATTTCTAGAACGAATTTGGCCTATTAATATATATATATATATATATATATATATATATATATATATATATATATAT
The DNA here is from genome assembly GCA_029216955.1 of Iris pallida. Lineage (NCBI taxonomy): Eukaryota > Viridiplantae > Streptophyta > Magnoliopsida > Asparagales > Iridaceae > Iris > Iris pallida. The sequence goes on from JANAVB010032899.1 coordinate 38,888, forward strand.
ATATATATATATATATATATTTGGAAAGCTAACTTCGATACGATAATTTTAAAATGGTAGATTAATGGAGTCTTGAGCTAGGAGTTATGATATTTCTAAGTTGATATATATGGCTACTAAAAACGTGGATGAATATTATGACGAATTTGGGTTGTTTTGGACAAAAGAAATACATATATACCCAAATCCAACCATGTATATCATGAGATACCATGACACATACCACGTATCCTATTTAGGATACATACAACCAATCTTGACTCAAAAAGGACACAAAAGTTCTTTTAGGGACACGTATCGAACACTTGGTAGTCACAAATTTGATTTCCGCCAATTTGTATCAAAATAAAATGGGAAAAACCTTCAAATAGGAAGAGGAGAGCGTCAACTCCTCTCTAATGGTACCCTAATGCAAATATGGTCTTAAATGAATGTAGTTACACTAATGAAATGAAATGGAAGGGTTTAGAGAGCTTATACCAAAATGGAGATGGAATCCCAATATAAAATTCCTAGATCTAGATCTCCCCCAAGTTTCAAGGCTCCAAATCCTTCCAATCCCTTCTTAGCTAGCCAATAGAGGCTTCTCCTCTCCAAGGGGAAGCGAATGAAACAAATTTGGCTCAATTTAAAGGAAATTTGGGTGTAGGAACAATTTGGGAAAAAAGCTCCTAAATTAAGGCTTGAAATAAAAATGGAAAGAGAAAGAAGATGAAGTGGGGTTTTAATAGGAAGGTGGGATGCCATAAGGTATTAAATTTAGGGTTTGGCTAATTAGGAAAGGTCCACTATACCCCTCCCTTTAGTTATGACAAGTTACAGATTGAACGTCCCTTCCTAATTAGGTGTTTAGTCAAGTTTCTAACTAAATCTTCTAATCTAGCCAGAGACTAACTTAAGGTAATTTAGGCTAGTAATAATTATCTAGTTGGATGGTCATGATAAGTTAGTTTAGGTCCTTTAGGATCACTAACCACTATTCTAGTCAAAGGCTAACCATTAGTCATATTCAATAATAACACATATGCACTATTAATTATTTAGATAATTAATCAAAATATAGATTCTAGTTTTGAAAACTAATTTGTCACTCAAGATATAATTTGAAAGCACACTAATAACAATAATTAGAAAAAAGTCAAAAATACTCTTATTCCGAAAAAGTGGTGGTTACAAGTCTACCCCCCTTAGAAAAATTTTGTCCTCGAAATTTAAGATGGCCATATTCTTTCTAGGTCAAGCCTCCAACAATCAAGGTCAAAAAAATTCTATCTAATAACATGCAAGATCATGGTTCTACTGGTCGTGATCTCATTGTCTCAAACAGGGTCACTACACTATCTATCACAACACAAAATATCCTGACAGGTGCTAATGGAATCACACAACAAGATAGAAAAAAAGGACATGAAAGACAGACCTGCTAACCCGTCACCTATAGCGTCGGCCTCCTCGACCGTCAACACAATAGTCCTGTCCCTCTGGGGTATATCCTTCTGATGGTGCGGGGCATGATGCTGCGCCACAGGTGGCCTAGCTCCACCTCTCTACTACCTTAGACACCTGCATTCCTACTCTCATGATACTTCCTTACAATACCCTTTATTTAATATCACATTGATACACCTAGCTAATATTATCACCCTCAATAATACTCACTAATACTAAATTGATATGCTACACCTCTCACTTATTACTCATCAATCATGATACATCCTGGACACTTGCACCCTCTAGGCACCCTTGGTACACAGTCACTAACTCCATAACTATACTAGACATATGCCTGATACTATAGGATACCAACTGTTAACTATACTTTGACATATGTGTTATAACTATTGTTATAAATGGTACTACACTATGAGTTACTTCTAGTCTTATATACTCATACTTAACGCTCACCTATCTAATGGAACAACTTGAAGACTCATAAGCTATACTAACAACCAACACAAATACTCAAGGACACAAACCTATCTGCAAGCTACCAAGCTACTAGACTATCCAAAGAACTTCGAAACTAATAGAATGAAATCTTATAAGGAACTGGACTGAAAATAACTGAATGTATTCCTACTCCTAAGTTAATTAATGATGGAACATAATTCTAAAATAATAGAAATAAAATATAGAGATGATATGTTAAGAACCTTCTCAAGATACAATCTGATAATAATATACGTCTGTCTAAAATCATGATACTCAGAATCTTCGCCATGTCAGTAAGCAAGGCTACGATAAACGGCAGATTCCATAACTGGGTATGCACCTCTATAATCATGTCGCTGAAATCCTTGCTATGCCGACTAGTATAGCTGTAAGAAATCCCAAATCTCATAACCAAGATATATACATCCGAAGTCAGGTCTCTACGATTCCGCCACGTCGGCTAATATAGCTGCGATAAACTCCAGGTTCCATAACCAAGTAGATGTTTTACCTTCCCTGTTATTTTCGTCAACATATGTTATCAGAAGATACTGTAACTCGGGCCATAGCATTCATCTCGATATGAAAAATCAAAATCAACAATGATCCTTCAAAATCAAATTCAATGATAAGGAGAAAGGGCGAACAGAAACAAAAGGAAAGGATTTTAAATTGACGTTCAAACAAAATTCTCAAGGATCATCCCAGGAATCTTTCAAAAACTCCAAACTTTGATTGAGCAACTTCTATCATGACCTAGAATCTTTATTCTAATAGCAGTCTCGTAATTAGTACTGTAAGTCGAGCACCATTACGAACTCACATTAGTTGCGACTCTGACCTGCATGGGCCACCACAAAAACGTGTCACGACCCGTACCCTATTTAGGGGCACGAGAATGTGGATACGTCTAGCCTACGCCGCAGTGTCAGCGGTAGAACACTGTATAGGTCAACTAGAAATATAACATCTAGACACAAAGTATATAAACTTTTCATCTCCACACAGAGGTATATAATCTCAACTCAATCATAAGACATCTAAGGAAGATAAGCACGAATATCATAAAGATATGATAGAAATAGATTAAAATAGATGCAAGTCAGAGACAGAAGTTCAGAAATTAAGACATAACACAAGATCCCGAATATAAAGTATACTACAAGTCTCAAATATCTAACGAAAATGTAGTCCAGTCAACCTACTAGACTAGATCACTACAGAAGGTATATCTTCTATGGGCACTATCACCAAAGATAGATCCTGGTCAAAGTCTCCGTCTGTGCCAAACCCATAGAAGGACGACCCGTCAGCATCTAAATCCTCTGTAAACATCAACGGGCTTATCCTGTCAGGATATGAGCAAGTACAAACTCTAACAGCAATTCCATATGAATTGACAAATTCTATAAGAAATAATTATAATAGAATACAAGATAAAATATCAAGACTAGAAATAAACAGTATATCTAAAACTGGATATCATGTCAGGGTATGAAATACTCGAATATAAAGAGTACAGGAATATCTGATGTATTATGTAAACATAAATAATGCCTCGAGATATTAGAGCGTTATGTGATTGACTTGGGTCAGGATCAGGCTGTTCCATTTGACCGGCTATGTACAGGAAATATACGAAAACAGGATCAGGCCAGCCATAATAGAAAGCTATAAGTAGTATCAGGTCAAGCTACACCCTACGTGCAGTAAGGGTGGAGCTATAAACAAGTAAACAAGAGGATACATGAGGGGTATTGATCACATAACCACTAATAACTCTCCATCCTTGAGTACTATATGGATCTGGACATATCACGTCATGACACGGGATTCTCTAAAAGGGTAGCAAATCCCCTTAGGAATCGACATCTATACAAGTATAGGAAAAAAGATCAAACAATGTACCAATATACCTTGGTAATCCAGGAATGACATCTCATGACAGGATCTGACGTATAGTAGTCCGTGTACCATCATGTCGGAAATCAGGTAAAACACTACAGCTGAATCGGATATAGTAGATATCAAGATAATAAAAACTATCAGAGAATGTACTCCCCTGATACCCTGAGCAACAGATATATATAGATGTACAAACTGGAGTCACAGAGTCCTATTTAGAACAGTACAGGTTACAATGAGTTCATAATATAATAATTAAAGTATACAATGCAATCTACATGATACTAGGCCTCTCTAGGTCAAAAGTCAACCCTTGGTCAACTATTAGTCAAACTAAGTCAACATCTAGAGTTTTGTCAACTGTCTAGTCAAAGGGGTCAACTCTATCTAAGCTAGTCATAATTCTAACCATAGACCCACATACTCTAGGATACCTTATAGTACTATATTATATACATATATATCATGCATGAATTCTCAACAAGCCACATATACTATGGTATCCCAAATCACATATATCATCTATAGATACTATCCACTTACCCTTAGCACATATCTCAAATACCTTAACTATTCGTTAATACCTTAGTTTTAAGGTCAATACCTTGCGTAAACTAGATTTTCTAGTCTATGCTAGTCAATACCTCGTTTCTAGGTCTATACCTTGAAGGTATTAGCCATAATAGCTAATATTACCAAGTATTAATACATATATATCTTATATCTCTACTAGTTACCTACTATCTAGGATTACTTTAGCCAATTTATCTTTTATATATACATGGATGTACCAATGTCTATTATATATACCATTACCATTACCTACCTATAACATATACTAATATATCTTTTACCCATATCTGAACATTTATCCTTTACCTATATTATATACATAGATCCATATATCCTACTATAGACCCATATTGCAAACCATTTAACCATTACTATACCCTCATACATGTTTGTCTATACTTATCTATGGTGCTTGGTTACTTCCTTACTCATATACTAAATATATATCCCCCCCTACAATTCATAGTACACCAAGATACCCATATACTATATCCACATGGTATAATATACCCCTTATACTATACGTATAAATATATATCTATATTCCTATGTATCCTATAATATTGGTATCTATATGATACCTATATAAAATACATATATGATATTATATCCTTACTATTCTATACATACCCATTACTTAGCTTGCTACTAAGGTATTTACCTTTGATCTTCGATACATATATGCATAAATATGTATCCTAGGTTACCTACAATTGATATAAAGATATCTATATCCTTATCCTATGACATGTATAGCGATAGATTATAGCAATATGTTTACCTATATATCTATATATCAATATATCAATATACCCTTCTATTCCATTACCTGTCAAAATTATCCCAGGATATTCTAAGCTTACCATACCCGACCAATCATACACACATGGACTCACTCATCCTACTCTTAGCACTTGACATCTTGATATTATCTATTACCTAGTTCTAATACCCAATATCTTAGTATCTTGGCCAATACCTTATTCTTCCATATACTTATCCAACTAACTCTAATACTAATACTTGATACCAAATATGATACCTTACTCAAGTCGCAATAATCACTTATCTTTACTCGTGATACTCGAGTGTCACGATACCAATATCGTCATGGTACCCAAGTTTTACACTAGTACCTTGCCCATAACTTTAATACCTTGACAAATAACTTATCTATATTTGGCTTACTTGATAACCATTTGTGTCAACATTAACACACACTAACTAACACATATTACCTAACAATAATATATATATATATATTTATATATATATATATATATATATATATATATATATATATTAGGAAGGAAAAAACTTTATTGAAGTATCAGGCGCAAAATGCCATGGCCTATACAAATAAGAGCGTCAAGCGCCAAACGACTACAACAACAAACGAACGAAAACGTAAAGGCGCAAAGCGCCAACAAAATGACATCCCCAAAAAGGGGACGGAGGCTAAGACAGGGCCTCCTAAGCTAGCCGAGGAGTGGGGGCAGCGCCTCCTGACTTTATGAATCTGTCTGATAACCTCCCTGTTCAGTTGGATAGGAAGTTATTGGCATCCTTCATACTGAATTTGTTCCGATTCTTCCATAAGACCTATATCCCAGCGGCTGCGACGATCTGAAGCCCATGAGAACTGCTCCAGCTGGTTAGAAGATCGTTGAAGCCCCCAGGAAGGTGATCCTGCCGGCACTTGGAGTTGAGGCTAGTCCACATCTGCGAAGCGAGGTCTCCGAAGAGAAGGACGTGCTCCGTCGTTTCTGCATGATGAGCAGTGCAACAGTGGCATCTCGATGCTAGGCTGAATCCGAAGATAAAGTCGTCGGTGGGGAGCTTCCGAGGATGGGCTCTCCAGATCAGTATCGACCATTTGTTGGGAATACATGGCTGCTAGTACGGAGCGATTAAGGATGACGACACTCCGATGCCCCTCGCCATAATTCTGGCGGTGGCCAGCGAGAAAATGCTACCAGGATTGGTGGTCCACCACAAAGCGTCCTGATCGTCGGAGATCTACAAATCCACGACGGCGAGACTGGTGGCAGCCGCCTGACCGAGCCAGTCTCTGACTCTGTCCCACCTCCAACTAGAGTCGCTATTCCACAGATCTCAAATCTCACAGTTATGGGGGGTATTCGCGGAGGGCTGGATGACCTCGTCCTCCAGCCAAGGTTCGTGGCATGCTGATGAGCGGCTATTGCCCAGCTAAAGGTTAATTAAGGGTTCAGCGAGATGCCGACTGCAGATGATGCGTCGCCAAGTCGCCGAGGATCTGTTGTTGACAGCGGCCGTCGTGGGGTGGGATGATCTAACATATCTAGCCTTCATGAACCGAGTCCATAGCGAGGTGTCAGTGCACAGCTTCCACCATAACTTCATGAAGCAGGTGTTAACAATGTTCTCTAATCTGCTGAAGCCCAGCCCTCCTTCTGCAGTTGGTTTGGCCATGGTGTCCCAGTTGGCCCAGTGGTGCTTGTCCTTGCCTTTACTGTGTCCCTAAAAGAAGTTGGTGAAGAGGGATTCCAGCGAGGAAAGGACCTTCTTTGGAGGGGAGCAGACGGCCAGGATGTGGACGGGGATGGAGGAGAGGACGTGCTTGATCAGAATTATTTTGCCACCCGGGGACAGGGTCGTGTTGTGCCATCCCTCGATCCTTTTCCTAATTTTGCTCACCAGGTCCTCGAAGATGCCGGAGTTGGATTTACCGTACACCAGCGGACACCCAAGGTAGAAGAACGGGGGATATGCGGAAGTGAAGGAGGTCAGATTGGATAACAAGGCTGAGTGATATCTGTATGCTTTGTGGTGAGTGTAGATAACGCTTTTGTTGTTGTTAACGCGTTGGCCGGAGCATCTAGCGTATCTCTCCAGCGTTCTGTTGACCACATCGACGGACCCGGTGTCACCAGAAGAGAAAATGAGGATGTCGTTGGTGTACGTGAGGTGAGTGATAACGGAACAGCCGGTGGTGGTATGTAAGTGGTGGAAACGGGGCGTGTTGGCCATGATTTTGAGGTTCCTACTGAGGGCTTCAGCTGCGGTGATGATGATGGTGGCGGATAGAGGGTCCCCTTACCGCACTCCTCGGCTGGAGTTGAAGAACGCCTCGGCTTATCCGTTGATGATGGTGGAGAACCAGGAAATGCTAACAGATCTGAAGATGATGTCAATCCAAGATTCGGCGAATCCAAAGGCCCTGAACACCCATATCATGAATTGCCAGTCAAGGCGATCATAAGCTTTCTCCATGTCAAGTTTAATGGCGATGTTGCCCTCTCTGGACGGGAATTTCATACATGTGACCATCTCTTGAGCGAGAAGGATGTTGTCAACGATGTTGCACCCCTTAACAAAACTGCTTTGTTCTTCGGATATGATCTTGGGAAGGAGGTCGGACATGCGGATAGCAATGATTTTAGAGATGATTTTATTGGCAAAGGTGCAAAGGCTTATGGGACAGAAGTCTTTGAAGTTTGCTTGTCTTTTTTGGGAATGAGAATGAGATTGGCCCTGTAGATGGATTTCGGGTAATTCGCCCCTTGGAAGAAATCGATAGTAGCTTCTAGGAAGTCGGATTCGACGATGTCCCAACACGATCTATAGAAGACCCCGGAGAAGCCGTCTGGCCCGGGGGCACTGTGTTCGTCAAGGGTCCAGACAGCGGACTTGACTTTCTCCGCAGAGGGAGTGGACAGAAGCTGCTCATTCTCTCCATCGGTGATGAGGTTGGGGACCTCGGACAAGAACTCGACTTCCTTGATGATGGCATCTTTGGAGAGCAGTTTGGTGTCAAAGTTGGCGGCGGCCTCTGAAATGCTTTTCTGGTCATCCAGCAAGATGCCGTTGTCGTCGAAAATCTAGTACAAATTAAGCTGTTGTCTGCGGCCTTTGACGCAGGATTAGAAGAAGCTGGAATTACGGTCTCCCTTGAGGTCCCAGTTTAATCTGTCTTTCTGCTTCAAAAATTCTGTCTCAACCTTCAGCCTGGACATGAGAATCGCACGAGCTAGGTTGAGCGTAGCACGGGTCTCCTAGGATCTATCCGTGGCGTATAGGATCTCAGCTCGGGTAACGTTGTCCTCTGCAGTTCTGATCGCCTGGAAGATGTTGCCGAAAGCGAACTTGCTCCAAGTCGAGAGAGCCTTCCTAGTAGCTTTGATTTTGGCGGTGACCCGGGCTAGAGGATCGGGATCTTCTGCCGAACTCTAAGCGGAAGCCACAATGGCTTTAAATTGTGGGTGATGTCTCCAGAAATCCAGAAAATGGAAAGGTTTTTTGATGCAGTTAGAGTTGCTACGAATCTCGATCAGGAGGGTGGAATGATCAGATTCTATGGTGTTAAGATGTAAGACGTTGGAGATCAGTCCCATGTCGGACCATTTGTCGTTGATCAGGGCACGGTCCAGTCGGGAGTTTTGTCTACGGACGCCTTCCTGGATGTTGCACCAGGTAAAAGTGTTGCCAGAGAATGGGAGGTAGGTTAAGTGGGCGTTGAAAAGAAAGTTATTAAGGTCGTCCATAGCCGGTTGAGGGGGCGAACGATCCCCATATTTCTTATCTCTGCAAGAAATGGTGATGAAGTCTCCTAAGCACAGCCACGGAAGGTTGTGGAGGGGGGTGAGTGTCTAACATGTTATCCTAGAGAAGCCTGCGCTCTGGGATGTCACAGCTGCCATGCACTGCAAAAATGAATGATCGAGCCCGGAGCGCAGGTTTTTCCACCCAGCAAGAGAGCGCCTGTCTCGAATCCAGGATAATTCCAAACTTGATCTAAGCAGCAAAGAAGATCCAAATGTCATGGCATCCTGCGACAGCAGACCAGAATTCGAGCTGAAGCTGAATGCCTTTGAGGCAACTTTGGAAAATTTTGGGGGTTCTATGATCACTAAGATGTCGATCCGATGGGTTTTCTTGAGGCTGAGGATTCTATTCAGTGTCGGTTTATTGCCCAGCCCTTTCACGTTCCATGAGAGGAAGTTAAGCATTTGGGGGTAGGAGGGGAGATTTTGTGTGGAGCTTCGCAGCTGACCTCGTTGTCCTTGCCGAGGGCTACTCTTGGGTGCTCTTGTTCTACTTGATATTAGGTTTTTTGGGGGTATTCTTGATAGGCCCGGTGTGGTTCTCCGCCGGCCCGGGTGGTCCTTGATAACTGTTCCCTATATTCTCCGTCGGGACGGTGGTGTCTTCATTGTTGATTTCTTCTAGAGCGCATAGGGGGTTGCCGGGGTCCAGGAATCCTGCCTCCTTGGCCGGTCGAAACCTTTTCGATGTTGCTAGATCAATGAAGTGCGGATCAGCCTTGCTATAGTTGGCGGGGTTAAGCAAATAGTTGGATGTGGTCGCTGGCTCTGGGGAGATGATCAAATCCTGCAGCACTGTCCCTCCACTGGACTGCAGGGCAATGTCCGACCGGACATCTACGTGCTGCAAGTTACTGCTGAGGGACAGGGGGATTCCGACTGAACCTCGGCTGACGGTACGCTTTCGCTATTGGGATGGGGCATTCAATGAGAAGGTTGTGGGGAGGAGGGGGGTGAAGAGGCTTTCAAAGGAGTTGCTAAGGGGGATGGATGGGGGTTTGTATGGAACAATGGTTGTTCTGGACAGAGAGTGGGAGCGGGGTCTGGGGGGGTGGCCATTGTATTCGATAAGGATGGTGGAGTTAGGAATGGGGTCTGGAGTTGCTCTAGGTGGAAGGAGAGCCTCCTCCAGAGCTTAGGTTTGTGAGGAGCTGGCTTCTTGAGCTCAGGGTGTGCTCGGAAACATTGTTTCAATGAGTGACCTCTTATCTGGCAGTATTTGCAAAATATGATGTTGTTGTCATATACCAGATATTGGACGTGCGTTAGACCGCCGAGCTCAATCTAGATATGAGTGGGGGGTGGGGGGGGGGGGGGGGTTAAGCGCCAGGTCGAGTTCAATGCAGATCTTTGTGTAGTTGCCTTTGGATAGGTTCCAGGTTTCTTCGGCAATGGCCACGAGAGTACCGAAGGAGCTGGCGATCCTCTTAAGAGCCACATGCACAAAGCAAACCAGAGAGAGGTTGGGGAGAGTGACCCACGCCGATATGATCGTTGAGTCAACCTTGGGGTTGAAATTGGGGGACCATTTAACAATCTTGACGATCTCGGTGTCGATTCTGATGGTGCCTTTAGCCCACACTTTAGTGTAGTCTGAGTCCGAAGAGAGGTGGAGGAACATGTGTTTGTGGTCCAGCGGGGCGACCCGGTAGGCGGAGGGGAGGCACCAACTGGAGATATCTTCCTTGACTCTGGTGATTTTAGGACGGCCTGATAAAAATTTGAATACGAATGTCTTCGTAAAGGTGGAGGAGAGGGCGAAAATCTCGACGGCTGAAAAGGGGACACGGATGGGGATGTCATCAGAGGGAGTCGGAAAATCCACGTCAGAGAGGATGATCTCTTCCACCTTGGGACGAGCGATCTTCTGCGGTCCGGCCGGAGAGCCACAGCATAGGATAGGACAGGATGGGCGTTCGCAACACCAGAGGAGAAAAGGGAGGAAGAGTGCCCAGGAAGCGTGGAAGGGGGGCCCGCCAAGGAAGTTAGCGACGATGCCGAAGGAAAGATCCCAGATGGTTGAGCAGTGGAGGGAGGCGCATTGGAGGAGGGCCCAGGCTGCAGGGACGGCGACGGGAGAACCAGCCGTCCGTCGATCCCGCGAAAGATGAGGGGCCACGATGGAGGGCAGCGTCCTGGGAGGGATGCGCATGGGGAACGCCCGAGGGGGACTTCTCTCCGGAGCCAACGGCCGGGCAAACGGGGGAGGCCTGGCCAAGATCTGGGTAGGCGCAAACACGAGGAGGGCTGAGTGCTGGACCGGCAGGAGAAGCTCTGGCGCCTAGCAGGGGGCGCATAGCCTGACCGAGCAGGCCGGGCACATAGGCCCAAAAAGGAGGGCACATGCCCTGCGAGCGGAGCAGCGGGCGCATGTCCAGACAGAGGAGGACGGGTGCATAAGCCCTCAAGTGCATGATCGGCCTTAGGGGCGCTATTGCGAAGAGCCGTATAGCCTGCCCGAGCTGGCTGGACACATATGCCAACAAGTGAGGGCGCTAGCCCAGAGGGCATATCAGCAGGCGCATGGCCTTGCTGCCGAGCAGCTACAGGCACATGGGTGCAAACCCCTAAAGCAAGGGGGAACGGGCGCACGGCCCATGCTCCATGCTTTCCGAGGGAGGAAAAGTGCGGTTCGAATTTGAATTCGAAACCGTTAAGGATGCCAGCGCGAACGGGAAGGGGTGGGACGGTGATGAAGCCGAGGCAGCAGGGGCAGTCACCGCGATGGGGACACTGGTAGAGGGCGGCCACCATAGCGGGGGGGCGACACCAGGATCATGGGGCTGAACGGCGGATGAGCCGGGGGCGGGAGTAGGGAGAGGCCACCGTATCTTGGTCGCGATCCCGGCTGGGGCGAGGCCAGCCAGGGACAACTGGGCGCTAGTCCAGGCGAGATCGGGGCGACGGGGAGGGGCTGAGGGGCACCCAAAATGGACGGAAGCATGCCACCGTAGGGCTCCGGCGGTGGTCGGCTCGAAAAACCAGGAGCGTTCGACCGCGGGGGGCGAGGCCGGGGGAGATACGGGTGGCAAGTCCTGCCCTACCGACGGCAGTGGACAGAGGAGAGGAGGGGCTGTCGGTCGAGCATAGTGACCGGGGGGCTGAGCGGAGCGGCTGCGCACGACGTCAGGGAGAGGGAGCGGCCCGCCACTCCGCGAGCTCCGAGGGGGCGAGCGGGGATAGGCGACGTGTGGGAGAGGTGGAGAATTATCGGAGGGGGGAGGGTGGCGGCTCCGGCCGTGGAGGGGGAACGCCGGGGTTAGCAACCGGGCGGGGAGCGCCATGGGGAAGATAGAGTAGGGTGGGAGCGCACGGGAGCCATCATATGTTATATGTGGTATATATATATATATTATATGTGGTATATATATATATATATATATATATTTAATAGAACACTACAATTTATTAATCATGAAAGTTTGAGTACCAACTCATGTTACAAAGTAAAATCAGTGCTTACATTTGATAGTTGCCTTAGCAACCTGTCTATGAACTTCACTTATCAGCCTATCATACCCGTATGAATACTGCTCGTACCTCTACTTGTTCCTATTTTTCCAGAGAACCCATAACACGGCCGCCAACACAATCTCTTTACGATGCTTTTTCCTCTTTCTCCACCATGATCGAAGCCTGTGTAATAGAGAACTGCCACTCATCCGTATCCCATATGTTTTTTGAACCGCGGACCAAACTTGAACAGCTAAATCTCCCTCATGAAGAACATGCGCCATAGTTTCAGTAGAAGGATCACAACAACAATGACACTTAGATACCAAACTATATCCAAGCCGAGTAATGTTGTCATCAGTTGGCAATTTGTCATGCAACATTCTCCAACATAAGATAGACCACTTTGTTGGAATACATTTATTCCAAATATGCTTGAAATAAGGAAGTTGAGGTAAGTGAGAATGAGCCACATCCCAAGCTGATGAGACAGAAAACATACCTGAACGGGAACAGCTCCAGGTCCAGTCCCCATTTACTTAATTAATGTGCTGACTAACAAGCCTTCGCCCAAGAACTAGCCTCTTCCACACATGAGAAGCATTAGAAGTTAGCTGAACATGTAGCTCAGACTCATGCGAGCAGTATTTCATTTTAAAGAACTGAGTCCATAGAGAAGTTTGTGTCATAAATTTTCACCATAACTTGATAGTCATCGCAGTCACGACATCCTCCAAACGTCTAACACCCAATCCTCCTCCTTATTTTGTACGAACAATAGAGCCCCATCCCAACCAAATCTGCTTCGCAACCACTTCATGTGTCACGACCCGATCCCAATTTAATGGGTCGAACCGGACCATGCCCAGCCTGCACCGTGGTGAGACGGCGGCAGTAAGCTGTTCCATTGCAGGTATTCACAACAACACAAGTATATTTGCCACAACTGTTCTATTCGGAATTGAAACTTTATTTGATAAAATATTCAGAAATACAACTGGAAAGGAAATGCTGAAAATAAAACTACAAACTCCAAATAAAAGAAAAATGCAGGAAAGGGAAACTATCTAAGCATCAGGTTCAGTGGTCCCAGGATCAGCGTCCTCCAGAGACGGCTCCGGTACCGTCGCAGGGTAGAGAACCGGGTCATAGTAGCTATTATAGTATAGCTCGTCATCCTCAGTGTTACCTAAAATGTTGTCTCCAGTCAGGAGGGAACAAAGTACAATTCATGCTAATTAAACAATTAAATAAGAAATAGAATCATGCAGTTCTAAACAGTTTTAAAACATGTTTGTTACAGTAGAAAACAGTGATTTGAATAGGTAATGACATATGACCGGCTTGGGTTTGTTATAGTAATGGATAAGGGGGTTTTGTTACAGTATGGTCATAATCATTACGCTATTCCCCAGTCCCCAGTAGTTACAGTAGTTACAGTACAGTACTCTCGGTGAGAGTTTCGTGTTTGAGACGTGGTTTAGACATGCAGTAAAACGATTAAGTAAATAACTGTAAACTAACACAAACTATACTTGCCTTGAATTAGATTGACTGGAAAGACAGATCGGTACCGAGGAGGAACGTCAGGTGAATCTTCGAATTCCTACAGTTGAGAACTCGACTTAGATTCCTGAATAACCAGACTAAGTGTGCTAGTGGCAATCTCTAGTAGTCATGTCCTAGTCAGATTTTAAGTTGTATTAATCTACAGCTAACGTTTACGTCGCAACTACGTGCGTTCGATTAAGCCGGTTAACTGGATTATTTGGAAATAACACGATAATCAATTAACTTTGGAATACTTGTGTTTTTGTAATATATCTATAAAAATACAGTTTCTTTTAGTGATAAATCGTGAACTAGTTATTTAATAATATTTTATCCATTTTAATTAATTCTTAATTAATCAGTAAATTACGCTCTAATCTACGATTATACGTCTAATCACAAACCACCCAAATTCACATCCACCAGAAAAAGAAAAATAAAATAAAACTATGCTACACAATACAATGGCACAGCTAATGATCCTAGGATGGGCTTATGCCCGTACAAATTTTCCTTTTACATTAAATAAGAGAAAATGACTGAAATTAAATAATTAAAGTGCAGAATTTAAATATCTAATATAAATAGCCTAAAATAAAATAATTAAAAGAAAGCTAGGAGTCTCAGACTCGGTCCATTCCTCAAAATTCGGCTTATGCCTCAACGTCCGGTCGGACCGGTGCGTTTGCATTTCGCCGGGGCCCACAGACCGGTACGGTCGTCGTCCGAAAATCGGTTTCAGAAATTCATTTTCGAAAGCCAGTTTTGAAATTAATAAAAATATAGTTTTGTAAAAAATTGGGCAGCACTTCCTCTATTTTGGGACAAACCCAAAACTGGGAAGTGCGCCAACAAATTCCTGCAAATATTTTCCAACCCAAAATAATCCACAGAATATCCACCAAAATAATTTCCAACCCACAGAAAATAATTCCAATCCACCGAATAATTCCCGAAATATCCGGGAATTCCAATCCAACCAATTCACACCAAACCAGCAGGTAAAACACAGGAAAATGAACTAACGCGGCTAAACGAAATATATATAACGCAGCTAACCGGATTCCCGAGAGGGAACCGGGGACCGATCTATCATCATCGACTCTACGGGGGACGAACTACTGTGATTACCAAGAAATTACCAGATTCCGTTGGCGGGGAGCCGCGGGAAAATCTCGGGAAAAATCCAAAACAAAGTTCGGCAGCAGGTCGTAGATCCCGGTCAGCGGGAGAGGGCTCGCGAGCAGATCTGGCTCAACCATGCACAGAAGAGGGGCGCGCACGGGAGAGAGATCGGTCGGCTGCGCTAGGGCACGCCTTGCCGGGACAGAGGGTCGGCCGCGGGGGAGTCCGCGGACAGCGGCTCCGCGGACAGCGGCGGGGAGAGGCCGCTGAGGGGCGCGGCCGCGGGAGCTAGGGCACCGGGCGGGGAGCCGCCGGTCTGGCTGCGGGCGGAGGAAGCCGCGCGGCCACGGGGAAGTCCGCCGAGGGGGTCGCGGGCTCGGGAGGGGAGCACGCGCGGAGGCGCGGTCGTCGGCCTCGGGTCGCGGACGCGGGGCGCGGATGGCCGGAAGGGGTCGTACGCGCGCGGGGTGGCTGCGCGCACTGGAGGGCGGCGCCGGTCGGGGTCGCCGACGGGAACGGCTCTGGGAGTCGCAGCGGGGAGGAGCTCCGCCGGGGGTTAGGTGGGGATCGGTTTTCTCCAGGAGGAGAAGAGAGGGAGAGTGAGGGATTTGTTGTTTACAGAGAGTGTGGTGAGAGAATAAGAGAGAGTGGTTCTGTTGTTTGCTTTGTGAGATTGTGAGAGAAGAATGGAGTGAGATCGTGGGAGTAAGGTGGTTTGTTTGGGTGAGGTTTTAAAGGAATAGTGGGAGTGAAAACAGGAGTGGTTAGGAGGAGTTGTGGGTGAACGTGAGCTGGGGAGGAAGAATAGGAGAGGAGTTTACTAATTCCTAATGAAAAGCAAAGACCAGCTCCCAACGAACAAAATATATTTATTTCTTTTTTTTTTTAAACAATTGCTAACCAAGTAAAAATCAGATTAAGAAGGAAATAGGGCCCGGGCCTGGGTCTGGGCTCGGACTTGGACTCGGGTCTGGGTCCAAAATCCAAAAATCCATGTTTGTTATATTTTCGAAATTCTTTTCATCCAAAAATATATAATAATTATAATAATAATAATAATTTGGAAACATTTATTTTAACAATACGAAAATTCTAATTAAATAACTAGCTACAGAAAACTGGGTTTCACAATCTTCCCTCCTTAGAAAATTTCGTCCTCGAAATTAAAGGTAGGGTAAAATAGACAAACAGTTACGGGTACTGCTCCCGTAGCTCAGGTCCAACCATAAGAATTTCCAAGGCAGTCATGGATGAGACGGTTTAGGGACAAGTTTCATTTATGGTGACATCCATGCAGAAAGAATACAAAAGCGAACCAAAGTACACGAGGTTGATCAGACCATCATGCACCGGTCCTGATTAGACAATATGTTAGTGGGTGCACCCAATAAAATATCGTCATGATCAAGCTTGATTAAAGAGATAGCTTGCAAAACTAGGCTAACTTAGCAGCATTAGTCAAATTTAGAACGGGAAAAGAAAAGATAAGAAATAGGAGTTTAGGTGATGGCTCAAATTCTGATTTTCTCATCTCTGACTAGGCTTGCAACTGGTTTCTCTGGCACTGAAAAGGTTGATTCCAATCTTCAGCTCTGAATTATCCAAAATGTGACTCAGATCCGAAATGTAACGTCTGAGCTGTGACGTAGGAGACGTTGCTCACTCTCAAGATTAGCTGGTAGAGCTAACTGGTACGCTACTTCCAATGTGTCTTAAACTTCAAATGACCTGATGTACCTAGCCTCAATTTCCAGCTCCGTCGAAACTGATTGTTCCTCTGGTAGGAGAAACTTCACCAAATACAATTTGGTCTTCCCAAGACCTACCAAATTCCGGGACGCAAAATCTCAATACATCTTCAAGCGTCTGGATTGACCTCTCTGATTGTTCGTCCCGCGGTACTCCATGAATCCGGTAAATGTGCTTCTCGTGCAATGCTGCCAACTTCTTAGTGGATGAACCAACTTGGAAGGGAATAAAGTGTGCTGACTTAGTCAGTCGGTTCACCATAACCCAATTGGTGCCCTTCCCTCCTTGGGAACAAGGCAATCCTTACTCAAAGTTCATTGTTATATGCTTCTACTTCCACTCCGAATTGTCCAGCGGCTCCAACAAACTTGTTGTTCTCTTGCTAAATTCCTCATGTTGACAAATTCACATCTAATCCCATACCTGGAATTGTCCTTCTTTATTCCATAACACCAATCAATGGAGGCATATTCCGATACATCTTATTATCTCCTGAATTTATGGAATACTGTGACTGGTGCATTTCTTTCATCAACTCGTTCCTCCGTTTGTCAACCGATACGCAAAGTCTCGTACCATTCTTCAGAGTTCCCATGCTGATTAATTTAGAAACCCTCAAGTGTTCCGGCCAACACTTGATCTCTAAGCCTGCAAAGTGCCTCATTTTGAAACTACGTTCTCTTGATTTTATCCCTCAGCCTCGAACTTCATCAATACTGAATTAGCATCCAGCTCCGTCCTTCTATCTCCAGGTAGTATAACCTCCAGTCCAAACTTCTCGTTGTCTTCTAGCATGTGCTAGTCCTTGGTTAAGAACTTCGCCATCAGTATCGACCAAGAGTATCAGCAACCACATTAGCCTTACCTTAATGGTACTGCAGGTTGATTTCGAAATCCTTTATCTGCTTCAGCCAACTTCTTAGTCTAACATTCAGCCCTTTCTGAGTGAAGACATATTTCAGACTTTTGTAGTCCGTATAAATTTCACTCCCTTTCCATAAAAATCATGCTTCCATAGCTTCAAAGTAAAGATAATTGCAGCAAATTTCAAATTAGGCATGGGATGATTCTTCTCATGAGTCTGTAGTTGCCTACACGTGTAAGCAATTACTTTCCCATGTTGTTGAAGAACGCAACCCAGTCCTCTTTCAGAGGCATTACTGTAAATTGAGAACCTACCGGTTCCTGCGGGTAGCGCAAGGATTGGTGTAGTGGTAAGTCTCTTCTTCAGCTCCTCAATGCCGTCTGGCAAACTTTTCGTTCAGATGAACTCTTCATTCTTCCAAGTGAGCTTCGTCATCGGCTCAGCAATCTTGGCGAAATCCTTCACGAACTTCTGATAGTAGCCGGCCAAGTTCAAAAAACTTCCGAATTGAACTTGGGGTATACCACTCTTCAACAGCAGCTATCTTCCATCGAAATTTCTTCTCTTGACAGCATGGCCAAAAGTCCACCTTGTCAAAGAAAATCCACGTTCAGATAACTTACCATAAAACTTCTTTTCCTCAAAGTTTCCAAAACTTCCTCAGGTGTTCTTCATGCTCTTCGTCAGTCTTCAAAGATATCAGAATGTTATCTATGGAGAAGATAAACTGATTCAAATACTCATGAAAATCTCTGTTCATGAGATTCATGAACACAGCAGGAGCATTGGTCAGTCCAACGTCATGACCAAAGAAAACTACCCATACTTGGTATTTGAACGCTGTCTTGAAAATGTCCTCTTTCCTGACTTTGATTTGATGGTAGTCAAATCTTAAGTCAAACTTCGAAACACCCTAACTCCACACAAACAGTTCAACCAGATCCTCGATCCGGACAGAGAGTACTTGTTCTTTAGTGACTGGTAATCGATGCACATTCGTCGTTCCATCCTTCTTGGGCAAAAATAAGATAGGTACTCCCTAAAGTGAAGTTCCACTCTGAATAAATTCTAGAGCCTTCATTGATCTGGTCCTTCATCTTCTTGGCCACCTTCGGGTTGACTCTGTAACATCCTTTAGAATTAGGGAAAGAGCCAGGGACTAGGTCAAGGGTGAATCCTATGTCTAGATCTGGGATAATCCGGGGAGACTATCAGGGAAAACATCTGACATAAGGGTGTAACTAAAATTTCTATTCATGGGGAGAATTACAGCAAAAACTCTTATGATTGATCTAAGGACATCCTGTTACAACTTCCAAAAAGATGATGCTATTCTGCGGTTCTAGGTACTATTCTTCATGGTTCTGCATGAGCAGTCTCCAACTGCTTCCCTTTCTATGAACCTCAAGTATGCATCATGCCTTATTGTAAGGGGCAGGGTCTGCTGGATAGGAAGAGGGTCCCTAGATTGTGGCCTAACAGGTATTGCTGGGTTATGAGCTCTGGTTTGATAGAGAGATAAGGGGCAGTCCTTTACCCGATGTTCAGCAGATCCACATGCCAAACATTGTCCCAATCTCTTGCGACAACTAACGGCCTGATGACCAGACCTCTTGCAATAGTTACAAGCCCATAGCTTCTTACGACAAGGCTGCCGGGAAGTAGAGCCCCATCCCAACCAAATCCGCTTCGCAACCACTTCATGAGAGCCCCAAAAGAAGGAGGAAAACATAGAATCCAATCTATTCAGCACTGCCACAGGTGGATCACACGTTGCCAATGTATAGACAGGAATTGAAGCAAGCACATTCTTAATTAAAACCAATTTTCCTCCAGAAGATAAAATTTTGTTGTGCCATCCTTCTAATTTATGTCGAATCTTGTCTAATAGCTCTTCATACATCCCCCCATTACGTCGACCAGCCATTAGAGCACAACCAAGGTATGTAAACGGAGGAGAACCCACATTGAAGCCAAAACGAGTAGCCAATTCTTCTCCCTTCTCAGGTCATTCTTTCATAGAAAGATATATCGAAGACTTATGTTTGTTAATCTTCTGATCCGACAATAATTGATACCTAGATAGGATGTTATTGACTATCCCAACCGTTCTCAAATCTCCTGCTGAAAAAAGAAGCATATCATCTGCATAGGATAGATGTGTGACATGAGGACATCCTCGAGGAGTGGAGAAAGGAGTAAAGCCCTCAGTGTCTGGCAACCACTTCAAACTCCTAGTGAGAACCTCAGCTGCTATAATGAATAATGCAGGAGACAATGGATCACCTTGTCTCAGGCCACGAAAAGCTTGAAAATATTCAGTCAATTATCCGTTTATGAGAGGTGAATACCATACATTATTCACAATCCGTAACATCATATTAACCCACTTATTATGGAAGCCAAATCTGTGAAAGACCTTCAATAGATAACGCCAATCAACTCTATCATAGGCCTTTGTCATATCGAGTTTTATTGCAATGTTACCTCCTCTATGCTTCTTGTTCATCTTGGCCATCATCTCTTGAGCCAATAGTATATTATCCACTATCTCTCGACCTTACACAAACCCACTCTGTTCCTGTGAAATCAGCCATGGGAGCAGAGGCGCTAATCGACGAGAAAGTAGCTTAGATATAATCTTGTTAAACACAGTACAAAGGCTGATGGGCCTGTAATAACCAAAAGTTTTTGGCTGTTTAATCTTAGGGATGAGCACAATCGATATGTTAGTAAAAGCCCGAGGAAGGAAAAACCCGTCCATGAACATGGATATAGCCTTACGAATATCATCACCAACAATATCCTAATTGTGTAAGTAAAACGATGGTGTAAACCCATCGGGACCGGAGGCACTAGTTCTATCCAAACTCTTGATTGTATCCAATATTTCCTCTTTAGTTGGCTCAGCAATAAGAATAGCATTATTTTTATCTGTCATGATACTAGGAATGAGATTTAGCATATCATCATCAGCCTGAATTTCCTCTCGTTCATACGATTTGGCAAAGAATTCCTTCGCATATGTGTGAATGTCCTTTTTTCAGAAAGTATGACTCCAGTATCTGTAGCAATAGAATGAATGTGCAGCGACTTCTTCCTATTATTCACACAGCCATAAAAATAAGCTGTGTTTTTGTCCCCATCCATGTCCCATTTGAGATGAGCCTTTTGTCGCCAATAAGCTTCTTCCGTGCGAACTTTTTGTTTGAGCAGAGCCTGAGCCTTTGATAACTGTTCTAAAGAAGCCTGATTGTTCATAGCCTCATGTTGAAGCTCTACTGTCAACACATCCTCTTCCGCTTCCTTCACTGATTGAAAAATATTACCATATGAGTTCCTACTCCATGTCGATAAAACTTTTCTATATACATCAAGACGAAAAGAAACTCTAGTGACTGCATTCGGGTGATCAACCGAATGCCATGCGTGATGAATAAGAGCTGAGAACTCCTCATAAGACATCCATAAGTCAAGAAATCTGAACTGTTTCCTTCCACCCACAGGTTCTCGTTTGAATTAAGCAAGAATAGGAGCATGATCCGACTCCAATTTGTTAAGATGATCCACTTTAGACATGGGAGCCAATCTGAGCCAGGCACTATCAACCATAACCCGATCCAGTCGAGAGCCACACTTGCCATCCTTCATCGATTTCAGCCAAGTGAAACAACTCCCTGAGTACAAAAGCTCAGATAATCCAGCCACCATTTTAAAGTTCGTTAATTCCTCAATTGAGACAGGATCAGCAGTACAGCTACCAATCTTTTCCTCCGACCTGAGAACAGTATTAAAGTCACCCCCAACCACCCATGGAAAAGATGAGTACTCTGAAACTGAGATAACCTGTCCCAAAGCAAACGACGACCCTCCTTCGTATTATCACCATGAACTACTGTAAACATAGCTTCTGAAGGTAACAAATGATGAGCAACTGTAACGGATAATGCTTGATCAAACGAGTCTTGAATCAAGATGTCACACTCTACCTTAGCCATTACCCAGATATTACCACGATTATTAGAATAAGCAGCTGAAAATCCAAGCTTAACATTATAGGAAGCTAGCTGGCTAACGTCCACCTTAGGCTCAATGATGGCGAGAAACACAAATTTATGCATCCTCACTAACGATTTGATTCTTTTAAGAGTCATTTTACTATCTACTCCCCTCACATTCCATCGAAGGATGTTAAACATTAAAGGATTGATGTTTACTTGAGGATTATGAGTTGGCTTGTTGACGAGTGACACGATCTGAAGGCTCCACCGCCTTCTTGGGTTTTTTCCTCTTTTGGACAGTTGATGTGATCGCGGTTTGAGGCTCTCCTCCTGGGATCCGACTATCATCTTCACTGCCTCTGTCTTACAACAGAAGGTCTTCTCTCTCGACTTCATCAGCCCAATTGAGCAGAGGATCACGCACTTCCCCCTCCTCTAACTGATCGAGTTCTCTCTCAGTATGTGGGTCTCCAGCTAACGAATCATTAGGCGGAGCCATTTGAGCAACTTCAGTAACCGCCATCTCCTTCACTGTCTCAGCCGGTGGGACATGCTGATGTGGATCAATCGCCTCCATCCTCGAAACCGGAGCAATGGTGACCGATTGTTCATTTGCAACAGGTGGGTTAGGAGGAATTAATGGCGCTTCTTCTCTAAGCAAATTTGTTATATCTGCATTAATGGCGTCCTCGGTAGGCGGGTTAAGACCCTGATCCCCGTCATTAAGGTGCGAACTTCCTTCATTGGGACGCTGCATTATTTGGGTAACCACCACATCATCTTGATGACGACACGTGTCCATCCCCGACGTAGCCTTCTCAACCATAGTATCTTCTTGAACAACTTTTTTACCTTTATTCTTCAGTTTACAATGATTAACAATATGTCCTTGGTGATGACAGTGTGAGCAATATAGAGGAGTGTACTCGTATTCCAAGTTTTGTCAAAAACTTCTCCCACGAGGCAGATTGATACGAATACGATATTTTAGAGGCTTACTAGCGTCGATTTCAACAAATACCCTGGCTTGGCTGGGTCGAAAAAGTTCAGACGTGGCTTTATCAATCTTCAAAGGTGTTCCAATCGCCGAAGTAATATCAAAGAGCGCCTCCTTGTCATATAAGTAATGAGGTAAATCAGGAAGATCAACCCATACAGGAATAAGAGATGATTCATAAGTGGGTGAGAAATCAGATTCCTACTTAAAGATCCGCATTGGAGCTCTTGAAACAAACCACGTGTCTTTAGAACGCAGACGAAGGTAGTCTTCTTCAACTGAAGGTCGAATCAGGATATGTTTTCTGTCAATAACACCAGCTTTGATAGAATCCTGGAATTGAAAACCTGATAGAGCTTTACGGGTAACCTCTATCGAAGGTTTGGTATGTGAAAAATTCCCAATGAGTGCGTAACAGAAAGGGCTGGAGAGGGTTTGTTCTTCTTCATCAGAAAAGGAGATCGTTGGCGCTCCTTTGAACGAAGAAACCATTTTTGGAGGCAGACGAGGAGGATCTTCAACCCGTCCAGCAACTACTGCTGTAAAGGACTTGGCCATGATGACGCCGGCTCGGCCAAAGGCCTAGCCGGAGCCGCCGAAGAGGAAACAACCAAGAGCTAGAGGCACGGCGCACTAGGACAACGTGCGTCCACATCATATATATATATATATATATATATATATATATATATATGTACTATATCATACATATACTTGACAATCTATGATACCTACATTCACTTAATATCTATACTACATAGGCTCATAGGATACACAAAATGCCTATGTCGTATAGTCAGTTTTCTACTTAAAATTAATACTGCACCTAATAGACCTATTCAATAAATTCTAGAATTAAAGTATGTCATATCCCTTCGTATTAGATTTTCGAAACTTCAAATGGATCGTATTTTCGTTGCCGGAAGCTCCCGGAATCGCGAAAACACCAAAATACGTTCGTCTTTCGGACAGCTGACACTCAAACAATTTTACAGAAAGTTTTAGAACAAATTTGGCCTATTAATATATATATATATATATTTGAAAAGCTCACTTCGATATGGTTCTTTTAAAAAGTAGAAGATTAATCGGAGTCTTGAGTTAGGAGTTATAATATTTCTAATTTGCTATGGCTACTAAAAACATGGATGAATATTATGACAAATTTGGATTATTTTGGACAAAAAATACATGTATATACCCAAATCTAACCATGTATATCATGAGATACCATGACGCAACACCACGTATCCTATTTAGGACACATACATCCTATGTTGACTCAAAAAGGACACAAAAGTTCCTTTGGGGACACGTATCGAACACTTGGTGGTCACAAATTCGATTTTCCCCAATATGTATCAAAATGAAATAAAATCCCAATGTAAATAGAGATGTATTCCCAATGTAATGGAAATGAAATGAAATGAAAGAGTTTAGAGAGCTCATACCAAAATAGAGATGGATTCCCAATGTAAAATTCCTAGATCTAGATCTCCACCAAGCTTCAAGGCTCCAAATCCTTCCAAACCCTTCTTAGCTAGCCAATAGAAGCTTCTCCTCTCTAAGGGGAAGAGAATGAAACAAATTTGGCTCAATTTGGAGGAAATTTGGGTATAGGAGCAATTTAGAGAAAAAGCTCCTAAATTAGGGCTTGAAATAAAAATGGAAAGAGGAAGAAGATGAAGTGAGACTTTAATAGGAAGATAGGCTTCCATATGGTGGTAAATTTAGTGTTTGGTTAATTAGGAAAGATCTACTACACCCCTCTCTTTAGTTATGACAAGTTAGGGATTGAACCTTCCTTCCTAATTAGGTGTTTAGTCAAGTTTTCTAACTAAATCTTCTAATCTAGCCGGAGACTAACTTAAGGTCATTTAGGCTAGTCCTAATCATCTAATTGGATGGTCATGATAAGTAAGTTTAGGTCCTCTAGGATCACTAACTACTATTGTAGTCAAAGGCTAACCATTAGTCATATTCAATAATAACACATATGCACTATTAATTATTTAGATAATTAATCAAATATAGATTCTAGTTTTGAAAACTAATGTGTCACTCAAGATATAATATGAAATCACACTAATAACCATAATTAGAAAAAAGTCAAAAATACCCCTGTTTTGGAAAAGTGGTGGTTACAGCAGGCTTGCAGTAGTACGACTAACTTAAGTACTACCAAAAGTTCATAATCTTTTGCAAAACTAGACCTGCATGGGCCACCAAAATGCTATCGACTGATCGCAATGTTTCTATAATGACGACAACAAACGAGCTGTAATAGTGGTGACGGAGAAACATGAAATGCCGACACGAAAGAGGTCAAGGTTCTGATTTTCAGACTTTAAAAGTTGTGACCCGCCTGAGTTCAACGGAAGGGCAGAACCAAATGAGGTGATAGATTTTCTGAATATATTAGAGGTCTACTTCAGGATGCTAGATATTTAAGGCAGTAAGCGGGTAGAGTATACAGCTGTACAACTTTTGCCTCAAGGCCCAAGAATGGTGAAACTCTCAGAGAGAGGCACTCTACAGTAACAGCTCTGATTTGAAGATACCATTGGAAACTTCCAAGCGCACTTTTATTACAAATTTCATTCCCTTTGTTGTCCGTCAAAGAAAGAAAAAAGGAGTTCGTAGCGCTCTAACAAGGCAACATGTCAGTGCACGACTATGAGACAAAATTTCTGAAAAGAGTTGCATTTTCTGGGTATATGGTACCGAATGACGACGCCAAAATGGAAATATTCGCTAGGCTTGAATGAGGGCCTACAACGCGATGTTGTGAGTTGAAAGTGTACGTCTTACGGAGAGGCGTACAAGACAGATCTTGAGTTGGAGAAGTTCCATCATCCAGTGGGTCGCGAGACAATATAGAGTTACCACGGCAATAACAAAAATGACCTTTGGTTGCTGGAAGGAATGACGCACCTAAGCGTCATTATACAGGTGACAATAGAGGGCCTCGACAGTTGCCGTATTACAATAAATGTCACTGATTGGGACACCATACAGAAGACTGTCGTGCTAGATATTTCAAATATGGGGATATGAGCCACAAGGTAGCTGATTACAGAAGTAGAGAAGGGAATCAGTATCCTTCTCGTGGGCAATATAACAATTAGAATCATGGCCAAGCGCCACTAGCTTTACCAACCCCAACTGGGAATACATCGAGACAACAACAAGTGCACAAGGAACGATTTATGCTTTGACTCAAGCAGAATCTCTTGCCTCAGAAAATATCATAACAAGTATGCTACTGTACAATGATATACCTGCCCGGGTGTTATTCGATTTTGGTGCTACTTATTATTTCATATCGTCTGATTTTCCCACGAAAAATAAATTACATATGACTATATTAAAGATGGCTCTTAAAGTTAGCACTCCTTCGGGGGTAGATATGTCTACAAGTTTGATTTGCAGGAACGACTACATCAGTATTGGAGACGAGACTCTATCGTTGGACGCTACAGTACTCGACATCAAAGAGCACGACATTATCCTGGGAATGAATTGGCTCAGTGCTTGGCATGCGACGATCGATTGAGCGGAGAAGATAGTTGTATTTTGCCCACCCGAAGAAACGAAGTTCTCATGTTGAGCTTTTGAGAACCATACTTCAGACGCTTCGAGAGCATCAACTATATGTAAAGTTGAGTAAATGTGAGTTTTGGTTGAACAACGTGTCGTTCCTAGGATACGTTGTCTCGGCGAAAGGTGTTGCTATGGACCGAGAAAACTAAAGTAGTGGTAGACTGGAAACAGCCTACGTCAGCTAGTGAAATACGGAGTTTTCTTGGTTTAGCCAGGAACTACCGTAGGTTCGTAACGGACTTTTCGAAGATTGCATTGCCATCTGACTCGCCTCACTCAAAAGGGAGTCATATTTAATTGGACTGACGATTGTGAGATTAGCTTTCAAGAACTAAAGCAACGGCTCGTCATGGCTCCAATTCTTGCTCTTCCAGATGGTTTCGAAGGATTCTAGATTTATAATGACGCGTTGGGACTTGTATTGGGATGTGTTCTTATGCAACACAGAAAGATTATCATTTACATCGAGACAACTTAAGCAACATGAGAAGAATTATCTAACTCATGACTTGCAATTGGCGGTAATTGTGTTCGCATTAAAATTGTGGCGACACTATCTCTATGGTGTATCCTGCGAGATCTTTATGGATCAAAAAAGCCTGAAGTATATATTCACTCAGAATGAATTAAATTTGAGGTAGCGACGTTGGTTGGAATTGATCAAGGATTATGACTTGATGATTTTCTATACATCGGGTAAAGGAAATGTGGTAGCTGATACCTTGAGTCAAAAATTCGTTGGAACATTGTCAGTGGCTAAAGAAGTGCTGCGAGATTTAGAAGAGATGAGCATCGAATTCAAAGTCCATACTCAGAATGTACAGTTGGCTCAGTTATAGCTTGAACCGAGCCTCTAAGGAAGGATTAAGACTGCTCAAAAGGACGATCTATTTCTGCAGAAGATATGCAAGTCGATTCAAGTAGGAAAGGCGACCAATTTTGTGGTAGAAGATGGCATAGTTCGTGCCAAGGGAAGATTGTGTGTTCCCAAGGATGAGGAACTCAGAAAAGAGATATTGACCAAGGCTCATTCTGCAAAGTATTTCTTGCATCCGGAAAGCACCAAAATGTACAAAGATCTGCGCACCACCTTTTGGTAGCATGGCATAAAAAATGATGTAGATTTATTTGTGACACAGTATTTGGCTTGTCAATATATGAAGGCGTAAAACCAACGACCTGGCGGAGAATTACAAAACATCGCTATATCGCAGTGGAAGTGGGATCATATATGTATCGATTTTATAGTCGGCTTAGCAAAGACTCAACGGGGGAATAATACGATTTGGGTGATCGTGGATAGATTAACCAAGTCGACTCATTTTATTGTAATTAAAGTAACATGAGGTATCGACCTGTTGGCTCATTTTATTGCAATTAAATTAACTGAGTCCATAGAGAAGTTTGTGTCATAAATTTTCACCATAACTTGATAGTCATCGCAGTCACGACATCCTCCAAACGTCTAACACCCAATCCTCCTTCTTATTTTGTACGAGCAATAGAGCCCCATCCCAACCAAATCCGCTTCGCAACCACTTCATGAGAGCCCCAAAAGAAGGAGGAAAACATAGAATCCAATCTATTCAGCACTGCCACAGGTGGATCACACGTTGCCAATGTATAGACAGGAATTGAAGCAAGCACATTCTTAATTAAAACCAATTTTCCTCCAGAAGATAAAATTTTGTTGTGCCATCCTTCTAATTTATGCTGAATCTTGTCTAATAGCTCTTCATATATCTCCCCATTACGTCGACCAGCCATTAGAGGACAACCAAGGTATGTAAACGGAGGAGAACCCACATTGAAGCCAAAACGAGTAGCCAATTCTTCTCCCTTCTCAGGTCGTTCTTTCATAGAAAGATATATCGAAGACTTATGTTTGTTAATCTTCTGATCCGACAATAATTGATACCTAGATAGGATGTTATTGACTATCCAACCGTTCTCAAATCTCCTGCTGAAAAAAGAAGCATATTATCTGCATAGGATAGATGTGTGACATGAGGACATCCTCGAGGAGTGGAGAAAGGAGTAAAGCCCTCAGTGTCTGGCAACCGCTTCAAACTCCTAGTGAGAACCTCAGCTGCTATAATGAATAATGCAGGAGACAATGGATCACCTTGTCTCAGGCCACGAAAAGCTTGAAAATATTCAGTCAATTATCCGTTTATGAGTGGTGAATACCATACATTATTCTCAATCCGCAACATCATATTAACCCACTTATTATGGAAGCCAAATCTGTGAAAGACCTTCAATAGATAACGCCAATCAACTCTATCATAGGCCTTTGTCATATCGAGTTTTATTGCAATGTTACCTCCTCTATGCTTCTTGTTCATCTTGGCCATCATCTCTTGAGCCAATAGTATATTATCCACTATCTCTCGACCTTACACAAACCCACTCTGTTCCTGTAAAATCAGCCATGGGAGCAGAGGCGCTAATCGACGAGAAAGTAGCTTAGATATAATCTTGTTAAACACAGTACAAAGGCTGATGGGCCTGTAATAACCAAAAGTTTTTGGCTGTTTAATCTTAGGGATGAGCACAATCGATATGTTAGTAAAAGCCCGAGGAAGGAAAAACCCGTCCATGAACATGGATATAGCCTTACGAATATCATCACCAACAATATCCTAATTGTGTAAGTAAAACGATGGTGTAAACCCATCGGGACCGGAGGCACTAGTTCTATCCAAACTCTTGATTGTATCCAATATTTCCTCTTTTGTTGGCTCAGCAATAAGAATAGCATTATTTTCATCTGTCATGATACTAGGAATGAGATTTAGCATATCATCATCAGCCTGAATTTCCTCTCGTTCATACGATTTGGCAAAGAATTCCTTCGCATATGTGTGAATGTCCTTTTTTCAGAAAGTATGACTCCAGTATCTGTAGCAATAGAATGAATGTGCAGCGACTTCTTCCTATTATTCACACAGCCATAAAAATAAGCTGTGTTTTTGTCCCCATCCATGTCCCATTTGAGATGAGCCTTTTGTCGCCAATAAGCTTCTTCCGTGCGAACTTTTTGTTTGAGCAGAGCCTGAGCCTTTGATAACTGTTCTAAAGAAGCCTGATTGTTCATAGCCTCATGTTGAAGCTCTACTGTCAACACATCCTCTTCCGCTTCCTTCACTGATTGAAAAATATTACCATATGAGTTCCTACTCCATGTCGATAAAACTTTTCTGTATACATCAAGACGAAAAGAAACTCTAGTGACTGCATTCGGATGATCAACCGAATGCCATGCGTGATGAATAAGAGCTGAGAACTCCTCATAAGACATCCATAAGTCAAGAAATCTGAACTGTTTCCTTCCACCTACAGGTTCTCGTTTGAATTAAGCAAGAATAGGAGCATGATCCGACTCCAATTTGTTAAGATGATCCACTTTAGACATGGGAGCCAATCTGAGCCAGGCACTATCAACCATAACCCGATCCAGTCGAGAGCCACACTTGCCATCCTTCATCGATTTCAGCCAAGTGAAACAACTCCCTGAGTACAAAAGCTCAGATAATCCAGCCACCATTTTAAAGTTTGTAAATTCCTCAATTGAGACAGGATCAGCAGTACAGCCACCAATCTTTTCCTCCGACCTGAGAACAGCATTAAAGTCACCCCCAACCACCCATGGAAAAGATGAGTACTCTGAAACTGAGATAACCTGTCCCAAAGCAAACGACGACCCTCCTTCGTATTATCACCATGAACTACTGTAAACATAGCTTCTGAAGGTAACAAATGATGAGCAACTGTAACGGATAATGCTTGATCAAACGAGTCTTGAATCAAGATGTCACACTCTACCTTAGCCATTACCCAGATATTACCACGATTATTAGAATAAGCAGCTGAAAATCCAAGCTTAACATTATAGGAAGCTAGCTGGCTAACGTCCACCTTAGGCTCAATGATGGCGAGAAACACAAATTTATGCATCCTCACTAACGATTTGATTCATTTAAGAGTCATTTTACTATCTACTCCCCTCACATTCTATCGAAGGATGTTAAACATTAAAGGATTGATGTTTACTTGAGGATTATGAGTTGGCTTGTTGACGAGTGACACGATCTGAAGGCTCCACCGCCTTCTTGGGTTTTTTCCTCTTTTGGACAGTTGATGTGATCGCGGTTTGAGGCTCTCCTCCTGGGATCCGACTATCATCTTCACTGCCTCTGTCTTACAACAGAAGGTCTTCTCTCTCGACTTCATCAGCCCAATTGAGCAGAGGATCATGCACTTCCCCCTCCTCTAACTGATCGAGTTCTCTCTCAGTATATGGGTCTCCAGCTAACGAATCATTAGGCGGAGCCATTTGAGCAACTTCAGTAACCGCCATCTCCTTCACTGTCTCAGCCGGTGGGACATGCTGATGTGGATCAATCGCCTCCATCCTCGAAACCGGAGCAATGGTGACCGATTGTTCATTTGCAACAGGTGGGTTAGGAGGAATTAATGGCGCTTCTTCTCTAAGCAAATTTGTTATATCTGCATTAATGGCGTCCTCGGTAGGCGGGTTAAGACCTTGATCCCCGTCATTAAGGTGCGAACTTCCTTCATTGGGACGCTGTATTATTTGGGTAACCACCACATCATCTTGATGACGACACGTGTCCATCCCCGACGTAGCCTTCTCAACCATAGTATCTTCTTGAACAACTTTCTTACCTTTATTCTTCAGTTTACAATGATTAACAATATGTCCTTGGTGATGACAGTGTGAGCAATATAGAGGAGTGTACTCGTATTCCAAGTTTTGTCAAAAACTTCTCCCACGAGGTAGATTGATACGAATACGATATTTTAGAGGCTTACTAGCGTCGATTTCAACAAATACCCTGGCTCGGCTGGGTCGAAAAAGTTCAGACGTGGCTTTATCAATCTTCAAAGGTGTTCCAATCGCCGAAGTAATATCAAAGAGCGCCTCCTTGTCATATAAGTAATGAGGTAAATCAGGAAGATCAACCCATACAGGCATAAGAGATGATTCATAAGAGGGTGAGAAATCAGGTTCCCACTTAAAGATCCGCATTGGAGCTCTTGAAACAAACCACGTGTCTTTAGAACGCAGACGAAGGTAGTCTTCTTCAACTGAAGGTCGAATCAGGATATGTTTTCTGTCAATAACACCAGCTTTGATAGAATCCTGGAATTGAAAACCTGATAGAGCTTTACGGATAACCTCTATCGAAGGTTTGGTATGTGAAAAATTCCCAATGAGTGCGTAACAGAAAGGGCTGGAGAGGGTTTGTTCTTCTTCATCAGAAAAGGAGATCGTTGGCGCTCCTTTGAACGAAGAAACCATTTTTGGAGGCAGACGAGGAGGATCTTCAACCCGTCCAGCAACTACTGCTGTAAAGGACTTGGCCATGATGACGCCGGCTCGGCCAAAGGCCAAGCCGGAGCCGCCGGAGAGGAAACTACCAAGAGCTAGAGGCACGGCGCACTAGGGCAACGTGCGTCCACATCATATATATATATATATAAAATATATATATATATATATATATATATATATATGTACTATATCATACATACACTTGACAATCTATGATACCTACATTCACTTAATATCCATACTACATAGGCTCATAGGATACACAAAATGCCTATGTCGTATAGTCAGTTTTCTACTTAAAATTAATACTGCACCTAATAGACCTATTCAATAAATTCTAGAATTAAAGTATGTCATATCCCTTCGTATTAGATTTTCGAAACTTCAAACGGATCGTATTTTCGTTGCCGGAAGCTCCCGAAATCGCGAAAACACCAAAATACGTTCGTCTTTCGGACAGCTGACACTCAAACAATTTTACAGAAAGTTTTAGAACGAATTTGGCCTATTAATATATATATATATTTGAAAAGCTCACTTCGATATGGTTCTTTTAAAAAGTAGAAGATTAATCGGAGTCTTGAGTTAGGAGTTATAATATTTCTAATTTGCTATGGCTACTAAAAACGTGGATGAATATTAGGACAAATTTGGATTATTTTGGACAAAAAACACATGTATATACCCAAATCTAACCATGTATGTCATGAGATACCATGACGCAACACCATGTATCCTATTTAGGACACATACATCCAATGTTGACTCAAAAAGGACACAAAAGTTCCTTTGGGGACGTATCGAACACTTGGTGGTCACAAATTCGATTTTCCCCAATATGTATCAAAATGAAATAAAATCCCAATGTAAATAGAGATGTATTCCCAATGTAATGGAAATGAAATGAAATGAAAGAGTTTAGAGAGCTCATACCAAAATAGAGATGGATTCCCAATGTAAAATTCCTAGATCTAGATCTCCACCAAGCTTCAAGGCTCCAAATCCTTCCAAACCCTTCTTAGCTAGCCAATAGAAGCTTCTCCTCTCTAAGGGGAAGAGAATGAAACAAATTTGGCTCAATTTGGAGGAAATTTGGGTATAGGAGCAATTTAGAGAAAAAGCTCCTAAATTAGGGCTTGAAATAAAAATGGAAAGAGGAAGAAGATGAAGTGAGACTTTAATAGGAAGATAGGCTTCCATATGGTGGTAAATTTAGTGTTTGGTTAATTAGGAAAGATCCACTACACCCCTCTCTTTAGTTATGACAAGTTAGGGATTGAACCTTCCTTCCTAATTAGGTGTTTAGTCAAGTTTTCTAACTAAATCTTCTAATCTAGCCGGAGACTAACTTAAGGTCATTTAGGCTAGTCATAATCATCTTATTGGATGGTCATGATAAGTAAGTTTAGGTCCTCTAGGATCACTAACTACTATTCTAGTCAAAGGCTAACCATTAGTCATATTCAATAATAACACATATGCACTATTAATTATTTAGATAATTAATCAAATATAGATTCTAGTTTTGAAAACTAATGTGTCACTCAAGATATAATATGAAATCACACTAATAACCATAATTAGAAAAAAGTCAAAAATACCCCTGTTTTGGAAAAGTGGTGGTTACAGCAGGCTTGCAGTAGTACGACTAACTTAAGTACTACCAAAAGTTCATAATCTTTTGCAAAAATAGACCTGCATGGGCTACCAAAATGCTATCGACCGATCACAATGTTTCTATAATGACGACAACAAACGAGCTGTAATAGTGGTGACGGAGAAACATGAAATGCCGACACGAAAGAGGTCAAGGTTCTGATTTTCAGACTTTAAAAGCTGTGACCCGCCTGAGTTCAACGGAAGGGCAGAAGCAAATGAGGTGATGGGTTTTCTGAATATATTAGAGGTCTACTTCAGGTTGCTAGATATTTAAGGCAGTAAGCGGGTAGAGTATACAGCTGTACAACTTTTGCCTCAAGGCCCAAGAATGGTGAAACTCTCAGAGAGAGGCACTCTACAGTAACAGCTCTGATTTGAAGATACCATTGGAAACTTCCAAGCGCACTTTTATTGCAAATTTCATTCCCTTTGTTGTCCGTCAAAGAAAGAAAAAAGGAGTTCGTAGCGCTCTAACAAAGCAACATGTCAGTGCACGACTATGAGACAAAATTTCTGAAAAGAGTTGCATTTTCTGGGTATATGGTACCGAATGACGACGCCAAAATGGAAATATTCGCTAGGCTTGAATGAGGGCCTACAACGCGATGTTGTGAGTTGAAAGTGTACGTCTTACGGAGAGGCGTACAAGACAGATCTTGAGTTGGAGAAGTTCCATCATCCAGTGGGTCGCGAGACAATATAGAGTTACCACGGCAATAACAAAAATGACCTTTGGTTGCTGGAAGGAATGACGCACCTAAGCGTCATTATACAGGTGACAATAGAGGGCCTCGACAGTTGCCGTATTGCAATAAATGTCACTGATTGGGACACCATACAGAAGACTGTCGTGCTAGATATTTCAAATATGGGGATATGAGCCACAAGGTAGCTGATTACAGAAGTAGAGCAGTATCCTCCTCGTGGGCAATATAACAATTAGAATCATGGCCAAGCGCCACTAGCTTTACCAACCCCAACTGGGAATACATCGAGACAACAACAAGTGCACAAGGAACGATTTATGCTTTGACTCAAGCAGAATCTCTTGCCTCAGAAAACATCATAACAAGTATGCTACTGTACAATGATATACCTGCCCGGGTGTTATTCGATTTTGGTGCTACTTATTGTTTTATATCGTCTGATTTTCCCACGAAAAATAAATTACATATGACTATATTAAAGATGGCTCTTAAAGTTAGCACTCCTTCGGGGGTAGATATGTCTACAAGTTTGATTTGCAGGAACGACTACATCAGTATTGGAGACGAGACTCTATCGTTGGACGCTACAGTACTCGACATCAAAGAGCACGACATTATCCTGGGAATGAATTGGCTCAGTGCTTGGCATGCGACGATCGATTGAGCGGAGAAGATAGTTGTATTTTGCCCACCCGGAGAAACAAAGTTCTCATGTTGAGCTTTTGAGAACCATACTTCAGACGCTTCGAGAGCATCAACTATATATAAAGTTGAGTAAATGTGAGTTTTGGTTGAACAACGTGTCGTTCCTAGGATACGTTGTCTCGGCGAAAGGTGTTGCTATGGACCGAGAAAACTAAAGTAGTGGTAGACTGGAAACAGCCTACGTCAGCTAGTGAAATACGGAGTTTTCTTGGTTTAGCCAGGAACTACCGTAGGTTCGTAACGGACTTTTCGAAGATTGCATTGCCATCTGACTCGCCTCACTCAAAAGGGAGTCATATTTAATTGGACTGACGATTGTGAGATTAGCTTTCAAGAACTAGAGCAACGGCTCGTCATGGCTCCAATTCTTGCTCTCCCAGATGGTTTCGAAGGATTCTAGATTTATAATGACGCGTCGGGACTTGTATTGGGATGTGTTCTTATGCAACACAGAAAGATTATCATTTACATCGAGACAACTTAAGCAACATGAGAAGAATTATCTAACTCATGACTTGCAATTGGCGGTGATTGTGTTCGCATTAAAATTGTGGCGACACTATCTCTATGGTGTATCCTGCGAGATCTTTATGGATCAAAAAAGCCTGAAGTATATATTCACTCAGAATGAATTAAATTTGAGGTAGCGGCGTTGGTTGGAATTGATCAAGGATTATGACTTGATGATTTTCTATACGTCGGGTAAAGGAAATGTGGTAGCTGATACCTTGAGTCAAAAATTCGTTGGAACATTGTCAGTGGCTAAAGAAGTGCTGCGAGATTTAGAAGAGATGAGCATCGAATTCAAAGTCCATACTCAGAATGTACAGTTGGCTCAGTTATAGCTTGAACCGAGCCTCTAAGGAAGGATTAAGACTGCTCAAAAGGACGATCTATTTCTGCAGAAGATATGCAAGTCGATTCAAGTAGGAAAGGCGACCAATTTTGTGGTAGAAGATGGCATAGTTCGTGCCAAGGGAAGATTGTGTGTTCCCAAGGATGAGGAACTCAGAAAAGAGATATTGACCAAGGCTCATTCTGCAAAGTATTTCTTGCATCCGGAAAGCACCAAAATGTACAAAGATCTGTGCACCACCTTTTGGTAGCATGGCATAAAAAATGATGTAGATTTATTTGTGACACAGTATTTGGCTTGTCAATATATGAAGGCGTAAAACCAACGACCTGGCGGAGAATTACAAAACATCGCTATATCGCAGTGGAAGTGGGATCATATATGTATCGATTTTATAGTCGGCTTAGCAAAGACTCAATGGGGGAATAATAAGATTTGGGTGATCGTGGATAGATTAGCTAAGTCGACTCATTTTATTGCAATTAAAGTAACATGAGGTATCGACCTGTTGGCTCAGATTTACATGGATGAAATTATCCGATTGCATAGGGTGCCAGTTTCTATAGTGTCAAATAGAGATGGACGGTTCTTATCTCATTTTTGGATTAGTCTTCAGTCAGCAATGGGTACTAAGTTGTATTTTAGTTTGGCATATCACCAGCAGACTGATAGACAAACAGAGAGAGGAAATCAGATTCTGGAAGATATGTTGAGACTGTACGTGCTTGATTTGAAGACGAATTAGGACGCACATCTTGTATTGGCAGTATTTATCTACAATAATAGTTATCAGGCAAGTATTCAGATGGCCCCGTATGAGGCCTTGTATGGACGAAAATGTCGATCACCTATATGTTTGGATGAAGTTGGTGAACGGCAAGTGCTTGGACCGAAACTTGTGGAACAGGTCGTCGAGAAGATCCGTTTAATTTGAGAGAGGCTTAGAGTTTCTCAAAGCCGACAGAAGAGTTATGCGGATGTGTATAGGAGATCCTTGGAATTCATGGTGGGCGATCATGTGTTCTTAAAGGTCACACCTATGCGAGGAGTGATACGGTTTGGAATGAAAGGAAAGCTTGGCCCGAGATTCGTTGGACCGTTCGAGATCCTTGAGAAGGTGGCCTTAGTAGCTTATCGACTTGCACTACCTCCGACCCTGGCTGAAGTGCATAATATCTTCTATGTGTCTCAATTACGGAAGTACCTGCATGATCCAAGCTACGTAGTAAACTTCGATCAGTTGCAACTGAGCGCTGGCCTATCCTACACTGAAGAACCTGTTCAAATTTTGGACAAGAAGGAAAAAGTTTTACGAAATTGAACGGTGTCATTGTTTAACGTGTTGTGGTGGAATCATATTGTCGAGGAGTCGATGTGGGAGCTCGAAGAGGAGATGAGGGTGAAATACCCTTCATTTTTTGATAACCTAGAGGTAGGATTTTTGTTTTAAGTTTCGAGGATGAAACTTTTTCTTAGTGGCATATTGTGTAGTGTCCCGCTTATGGCGGTTCATTATGTAAGACTTGTTACTTGATTGACTTGGTCGGAACCGTGTATTGGAGAAACTTGTCATTGGCATCGAATCGATCACGGATGAATACATAAGAACCTTTCCAACTGGTGGATCGATTTCTCTTAAAATAAGTCCAAGAGTTTTCTTTGGATGTTTTGCTGCTTGGTTTTGATGGATGATTTTTTGAATGGTTTTTGATGATTTGATTCTTGCCCGTTTACATCGATGTATTCATTCTTGAGAATTCTGAGAGAAAGAAACATAATGAGATGGAGTATTAATAAAACTTTTGGTGCCATCGCAGGCGGACGCGTGACAGAAGGCTAATCGCACAAGTGTTCCTCTTCCTCTTGACAATTCTCTAATTGGTGAGTATGGATTCTCTATGGTAGTTTATCCCTTCTCCGTTACTCTTTCATGTCAACTAAATAATTTCTCTTGTTTTCTCGCTACATCCGTTGAACGATAACATAATGCTTAATGCCACAAGTTAATACTACTAAAAAGCTAGTAAAATGAACAATGAATGAATTGATTATGCTGTTAACACCAACGAGTGAATGAAATGCTTCATGACCCTATGAGAACTGAAATGATGAATGTTACATTGTAAAAAGATGATGCAATATGAATTGATGAGACAATGCTGGAAAATGAAATAATCTCTACGTGATGATGTGATGAATGAGAATGAATATGCTGTTTATTTACTTCCTAGTAAATTTTACCATGCACACTATGCTTATCGAATCGGACACACATTTGTATG
The DNA here is from genome assembly GCA_029216955.1 of Iris pallida. NCBI lineage: Eukaryota > Viridiplantae > Streptophyta > Magnoliopsida > Asparagales > Iridaceae > Iris > Iris pallida. Next base: position 76,799 of record JANAVB010032899.1, read on the forward strand.
AGCATGGACAACTTGTGCATAAGGAATTGTTCCTCGAACGGTATCTGGGACACTGAGACTGATTAGGCCTAGGAGAAAATGTACCGTGCTTTGGTGGTACGAGGTACCGGAACATTCATAATTAAGGCTTACAACCTATAGAATGGCGCATCGCATGTCCTATGAAGTCCTATATGGCAACGTCTGAATGGTGGAATAACACCAGTAATCATGTTGTAAGGATGCATGCTAATAATTATCTTATGCAGGGGCGATAAGTATTATATCCTGTATCTTATGTAGGTATATTGGATCGACAATGGATAAAGTTATTACATATCCTATATGTTTCACTGTTGTTTTGAGTTTAATGAATATGATCTTTAAATATTGCTAGTCCCTAATATTTTATCTCATGATTTGAAATTCTTGTCATTAATTCTAAATATCAATTTAACTGAGTGGGCCAACGGGGCTCACCAGTACATTTTCAAATGTGCTGACCCCTCCTCCACATGTACTCGGGAAGGTACGAGCGCACGTAGGAATTAAGGCTTTTTGAGTTGCTGCTATGTTTTATGTTACTTTAAAATAAATACGCACAAAGTATTACCGAGTTTCAAAAGTTGATGCTTAGATTTTCAATGTAATAAAGGGGCATAATGTATAGAACGAGAAGTTATTTCATGATAGCCTATCAGTTATTTTCTTTTCAAGAATCAATGCAAGCCGGAACAACATTTCAAAAAGTACTGAGAAAAGTTATATCTTGTTGAAATTATCAATAAAATCAATTATTTCTTCCTATATTGCGTACTCAATATTTTTGTAATGTGACTATTGTTGGCCCAATGCCTAAATGGTCACACCTGATTTTGATAATCAACGACGACTTAAGACGATACATAAAATATACAAACTGCTACTAATATTTCAGGTCGCTGAAATCAATATCAAAGAATATACTATATCTATAAAAAGCTTTCAAATTATCATCCAAAAGCAATTTTATTGGAATTCAGATCGAGTCATCTTTTATATTTCTTCTTTATTTTATTTTTATTGAGTCTAGAAAATTTAAATGTAAAATCAATCAGATATTACTGGCTTAGGTTATCTCCCAGTCCACTTATCTAAAAAATCCTACCAATATCTCAAATCTACAATATCCAAACAGCCCACAAAGCCTATGCAATTTGGACTCAAAAATTCTATCATGGATTGACAGAATTCTGACAAAACTCTGACCGAGTTTGGTCTAAATTTTTTAAAAAACAGTTCCCTCCAAATTTGCATCGAACGTTCGTTTGCGAGATCTTTGCATCCGAACTCTGCCCGAGTTCGGTCAGAAAAAACACTATAAATAGAGAAGAATTTTTTTATTTCTAATCACTCATTCACTCTTCTCTCTATCTATTCCTAAAGTACTTTTCCTGTGATCTAAATCTTTCACATTTCATCTATACTCCTCTTAGCCAAAGCCAGTAACATCTTGTTCGATTCAGGGTCTTTGGTTTACAGAGTTGTAAGAAGGTTGTAAGTCGAAAAATATTTTAGTTTTTGGAGTCGGTTGTGCACTTGTCACCAAGCACGGTGTTGTGAAGTGGGTCGTGCACTTGTCGCCAAGCATGGTATTATAAAGAGACGACAAGCTCTCATTTAGCTTACAAATAATAGATTAACAGTGGCAAGAGTACTCGTGACTGGATTAGTCCTCTCAGAGGAAAACTAGTATATATTATGGTGTTTACTGAGTTTGATCTTCTATCTTTTACTGTAATTTAAATTACTATCTCTTTATTCCTGTCATAGATTATAATAGTTTAATTTTTTTAATTGGTGATTATTTTCCTGCACTCGTACACACTCTATTCACCCTCTCTAGAGGTGCTCAACGGTCCTATAATTGGTATCAGAGTAGGTTATATTCTTATATAACACTCTAGAATGTATATATGGTAGCCGTAAAATCAACATTCAACGGTGAAGGGTAATCCACAAATAGACCTCCACTATTTAATGGAACAAACTATACTTATTGTAAAACACAAATGAGTTTCTTTCGAAAGTCTCTTGACTTTGATCTTTGGTCTATAGTTATTGACAGTTATAAGAAACCGGCATCAATAGTGATTGAAGGTGTACTTGTAGACAAGCCACACGATAAATACACAGATGAAGAAAAGACAAAGACTAGTCTAAATGCACATGCCATCAATGCACTATTCTGTGAAATTGACAATATGGAGTTTAATCATGTTTCTACCTGTACTACGTCTTATGATATTTGGAGGCTTCTTGAGGTAACTCATGAAGTTACTTCCCAAGTGAAGGAATCCAAAATCAGCAGACCAACACAGGAATATGAATCATTTAAAATAAAACTTGGCGAGTTAATTACACAGATGTTTACTCGTTTCCTAGATCTTACTAATCCTTTGTAATCTGTTGGTAAAGATTACAGTAACCATGAGAAGATCAGAAAGGTGCTACGGGCTCTAACCAAGAATTGGAACCCAAAGGCAACTACAATCATTGAAGGAAACGATCTCACCACAATGACTCTGGAGACACTTATGGGCAAGCTGATGACCCATGAGTTGGACCTACAAGAATTTGAAGAAGCAACCCCAAAGAAAAATCTATCGCCTTCAAAGTACAAGCCAAAAGAGTTACAAATAATAATTATGATAAAGAATCATCAAGTGGTGATAAGCAAGCCCTGCTAGTAAGGAACTTCATGAAATTCTTAAAGTTTGAGAGATCAAACTGAAAGAAGAAAGACATCTACGAAAGCAATAAAGAAGAAACAATATGTTTTGGATGCAAGAAGTCAAGGCATATGAAGAAGGACTGTCCACTGTCAAAGAAAAGCAGTCCATATGATAGATCAAGATCAAGCAGGAAAGCTACAACTGGTCGAACGTAGGCAAACACAAGTATCTGGCACGAAAGTGATACCAGTAAATCAGAGAAAGAGGACAGACCCTGCAGTACTGCTAATGTCTGTCATATGGCATTCGATAAGGTATCATCTAACCCTATATATGATGACTTTACTTTTGATAAGTTAGAAAATACCATTAGCAAACTACTTGAAGAACACAAAAATGTGTTCGACAAGTATAAGCAATCTCGTAAAGAGGTTATGGCATGCACAACAGATATAGCAAGATTGTCTAATCTTCTCGAATATTTTAAAAAGACATTTACTACCGATAACACGGATGAGATAGCCAAGCTCAAAGTAGACTATAATGAGGCTATCCTCACTATCGAGAAGAAGGAAAGAGACTATGTCAAAATACAAGAGCTTTATGACATAGAAAAAAGAGATACTTAGTCACAGAGCAAAGAATTGCTGATATGACTGCTAAATATGAGGAGTCTTGTGCGGTCTCTAAAAGTTAGAGATAAAGTTAGGCAAGTAGGCCATCCCTGTGATACAGTCTAAGGTTAGTCCTAATGCTAAACATACATCTAAGAGGACTAAACCTCAGAAAGCACACAAGCAACACATTAATCATAATAATGCTTTCGCTTATAGGTTTTCAACGAAGATAAATGCTTGTCAACACAGAAACAAAAAGCAGTTTTTCAAAACTTACTTGCACGTACTGTACTACTCACGGGCACATATCGCAGTATTGTCTAGCAAGAAAGCTTGTTGACAATCAAACACTTGTTTGGAGACCTAAGACTAATCAAAATGGACCCTTCAAGAAATAGGTACCAAAGGATTTATCTACTTATTCTGTATGTGGACCCTCAACCCTCTCATTCTATAAGCAAGTGGATTCTCGATAGCGGATGTTTGCGGCACATGACTGGTGATGCATTTTTGTTCGCTACGCTGTCGATGAAGAAAGAAGGATATATTTTCTTCAAAAATAACTTGAGAGGTGATATAATTGGAAATGGAACTGTTGGTATGTCTCCTTACCCAGTAATAAAAGACATTTGTCTAGTTACGGAGTTGAAACATAACCTACTGAGCATAAGTCATTTGGCAGACAAAGGTTATGGCATCAACTTTGTAAAAGACAAATATACTATATATGAAATGTTATCAGGTAATCCCGTATATAAAGGGATTAGGGAAGAGAACATTTGTGTTTTCTTTTTAGAGAGTACTAACAATGCAGGAAGGTGCCTAGTAGCAAATCAAGATGAAAGCTGGCTATGACACATGAGACTAGGACATGTAAATATGGATACTATCTCACGATGATGCACCAAAAAGTTGGTAAAAGGAATTCCTAAAATCATATTCAAGAGAGACATGGTATGTGCTGACTGTGAAAAGAACAAGGCAACAAGGTCAACTTTTAAATCCATCAACGATGTAAGTGTGCTTTTAGACCCTTGCAGTTAATTCATATTCCTAGTAGAGTCGCTAGTCTTGGCGGTAAGCTCTGCACCTTTGTGATTGTTGATGATTTCTCTCATTTTACACGGTTTTCCTTTTTATCAAAGAAAAGTGATGCTATTTTTGAATTTCAGATATTTTGTAAAAAGGTATAAAATGAAAAAGGTTTTATGATTACTCGTATCCGAAGTGATCATGGTGGCAAATTCTTAAATGCTGATTTTAAAATGTTTTGTGATGATAGTGGATATTACCACGAGTTTTCTTGTATTAGAACTCTCCAACAAAATGGTGTTGTGGAGCGGAAGAATCATACTCTAAGTGAGATGGCTATAGTTTTGCTGAATCAGCATAACCTTTCTAAATATTTTTGGACAGAAGCTGTTAGTACAGCCTGTCATGTTTTAAATAGGGTGCTAATTCAACCTATCTCGAAGAAAATACCATATGAGCTGTGGTTTAGAAGGATTCTAAATATTTCTTATTTTAAAATTTTTGAATGTCGCTGTTTTATCTTGAACACCAAGTACAACTTGGGAAAGTTCGACTCTAAAGCAGATGATGAAATATTTCTCGAATATGCTGCTAAGAGTAAGGGATATAGAGTATTTAATAAAAGATCTATGATTGTTGAAGAATCTATTAATGTTACTTTTGATGAGCTTAATAGTCATAAATCTAGCGACAGTGATAATGAAGATGCACAGGTTAAATCCAAATCATCTAAAGGTACTGCTACCAGAGATAGCCCTATGGAAGATCTAACAGAGAGATTCAAATCTTGGAAATTCTTGCCAGATCATCCAGAGACGCTCATCATAGGTGATGTATTAAAAGGTGTAACTACACGTTCTTCTAATAAAAAACACTCATATTGCAGCTAATGTAGCTTTTATATCGCAAGTAGAACCTAAGACAGTAGCAGATGCTTTTAATCATAAATTTTAGATTAATGTCGTACAAGAGGAACTTAATCAATTTAAGAGAAAGCAAGTTTTAGAACTTGTTCCTAAACCTATTGGTCAATCGATAATTGGTACTAAATGGGTGTTCCAAAATAAATTAAGTGAGGATGGGCAAGTTATACGCAACAAAGCACGTCTAGTGGCACAAGGTTATAATCAAGAAGAAGGTATAGATTATGACAAGACATATGCTCCTGTTGCTAGACTAGATGCTATCCGTATATTTTTTGCATTTGCATGTTTTCATAATTTTAAACTATTTCAAATGGACGTGAAGAGTGCATTTTTAAATGGATTTTTGAAAGATGAAGTTTTTGTTAAACAACCCCGTAGTTTTGAAGATTTTCAAAAATCCGATCACGACTTCAAACTTAGAAAAGTACTCTATGGACTCAAACAAGCACCTCGTGTTTGGTATGAACGCCTAAGTGCCTTTCTACTTGAAAATTAATTTTCAAAAGGAAGAGTTGATACTACCTTATTTATCAGGTCTTCAAATAATGCTATTCTTCTTGTGCAAATTTATGTAGATGACATAATATTTGGTTCTACTAATGAAAAACTTTGTCAAGAATTGGTAAGTGTATGCAGAGTGAGTTTGAGACGAGTATGATGGGAGAACTGAACTACTTCCTATAACTCCAGATCAAACAGCACTCATAGGAAACATTCATCAACCAGGCTAAGTATACGAAGGATTTACTGAAGAAGTATGACTTCGACACTGTAAAGCCTATCGGAACTCCAATGGCTACATCAACCCGGTTTGACAGTATTGAAAGTGGAAAACCAATCGACCAGCATGAGTATCGAGGTATGATTGGTAGTTTATTATATTTAACTGCTAGTCCCCCTAATATCATGTTTAGTGTTTGTATCTGTGCTAGATATCAAGATAATCCTAAGGAATCACACTTATGTGCCGTTAAGCGTATCTTCCAATACCTTAAGGGAACTTCTACAGTCGGCTTATGGTATCCCAAAACCACATCTTTTGACCTAATCGGTTATTCAGATTCAGATTTTGCAGGATGCAATGTAGATCGTAAAAGTACCAGCGGTTCGTGTTATTTCCTAGGAAAAGCTTTTATCTCCTGGTTTAGCAAGAAGCATTGTAGTGCTATCAACGACTGAGGCTGAGTATATCACCGCAGGTCATTGTTGCACTCAAGTTTTGTGGATGAAGCAAACCCTAGAAGACTAGAATCTATACTACACGAAGATTCCCATATTTTGTGATAACACTAGCACGATTAACTTGACTAAGAATCCTATTTGTCACTCACGCACAAAGCACATAGAGATACGTTATCACTTTTTACGTGATCACCAATAACACGAGGATATTTGCTTAAAATTTATTGACACAGATCATCAACTATTAGTTATTTTTACAAAACCGCTGGCTGAAGACTGTTTCAATTATCTGCGACGTGAACTAGGCATAGTTGAATTTTCACGTTCATGACGCATTATGATTAATAAAAATTCTTATAACTTAAGATTTTGACATTTATTAATTAAAGTTATTTTGGGTACAAGTCGAAAGGGCCCTTCTGTCAAAAAGACGTAAAAGTCTAAGCAACACGGTGTCAAGTATCTTCGGACTACTGCTAGCTGGGATCCGGCCCCTACAGCTAACCCAAAGTAATAAATGTTATTAAATAGAGAAGTTTAAAAGTTATTAAGATTATTTATCATTCATTATGCATAAATGAATTGGGAATACAAGTAGCCAAACTCTGGCAGAACTCGGACCGAGTTCGGACCGCGTTCGGTTGACGTCGGTTCAATTTCCAGAACAACAGCAGCCGGCCCTGGCTTCCATTTAAACCACATATCCTTCTCCTTTCTCCTTCATCCAACCTCCGAAAACTTTACTAAAAACCTAGTTTTCAACTCCTCCAAGATCCCTTCCTCCTTCCTCCTTAGATCTACAAAGCTTAGAGGTGACTTCCTCAACTAATTTCTCCATTCTATTGAGGTATTCTTTTCTCTTTCTCTTTTTTCATCTATGGCTCCTAAACAACTTCATAAGAGAAAGAAAGTTGCTTTCACAGCGGGTTCATCTTCAACTTTTGAGTATGAACCTGTGAATGCATTCAGTCTAGCTCGTCCCTCCAACGAAGAGGATTATGATGCTTTATTTTTTCCATCTGTGGAATTTTCAAACTCTTGGTTTAACTCCTTCTCTCTTCGGGAAATATGTCCAGGAAGATCTGTTAGTTTTACTGTTTTCTCGGAGTACGCCAACACCTTCGATAGACTTAGTCTTCAGGATTTCTTTGCTACTGCTGACAACATTTATGATAACGTCGTTCGAATGTTTTATTGCAGCATGCAAGTACAATCCAACGGTAGTATATACTCCTGTGTCGCTGGACACAAAATCGAATTCAACTCAATCGACCTCAGTGAGTATTTTTATATGCCTGATCTTGGCGAGGCATTAGTTGATATTCATCGAGTCCAGTTTCCCAAAGATATCCCTTAACTCTTTTAAGGTTGCAATGTGTCATCCCAACCCTGTTCCTCGCAGTAGTAGGATATACGCAAAGCACCTTAACAAAACTTTTATGAGTTACATCGCTTTGTTTTCTCTGTTTTTCTTTCCAAGACCGGATCTTCTGACGAGATCATGTTTTATGAGATGTCCACGATGTACCATCTTTATTTTGGTGTTCTATTTTCTGTCCCCAAGACCTTCATGGCTTGGATGATCGGTTGCAGGTGAGTGGGGCATAACCTTTTGTACCCTATGCATCTTGCAGCTATCTTTAGGAGATTTCAGATCGACCTTTTAGTGTGTCATATTTCTTCGTCATCTTCTGAGCTGACTAGATCTAGGAAATATCCTCTACCTCCACCTCCTTCCGGTGCTGCTCCTGTTGAGGCTCAGGCTGATCCAGATGTTCCGCCTCCTGCCCCTGCTACTCATTCTCCTGGATTCGACCCGCAGTTCTATCAACACTTTGATGATTTTTTTACCCTCTCTGGGCAACGCCATCAGAGTTATATTGCTGCTGAGTTTCGTCATACCTCACAGGCTCAGGTATTGAGGAACAGCCTAGTTGATCTGTACTGGAGTCTGTTGCATCACCCTACTGCTCCCGTTCTGATGATCCATCATCCTGGCTTCGATGGACCGAGGTTCGATGATCTGACTACCTACGGATACTTTGATCCGACTACTGCCTACTTCGATCCTCAGCCACCTTCTCCAACCGATGATGATGATGCTCATATATGATACGAGCATTTAGTTTAGAGATTTTGAGATTTTTTTTGCTTAGTGATGATCTATGTAGTTGCACATTATAGCAGTCCAAACTTTCATAGTTGGACTCTTTCAGTTATGACTTCTATGTTGTACTTTCTTTCAGTTTTAGTTCATGCTATGTGAGTTTTTTCAGTTTATTCTACTGCTGCTGCTAGTTCTACTATCTTATGACTTGTATATTGTAGATATTACACTTTTTCTTTTCTTGTCTGTGTATATATTGTTGGCCTCACACATTGCGGGGGAGCTACTCATTTTTGTACATGACAAAGGGGAAAAAGAGCAATACCAAAATCAAAATTCAAACGCAACTTTCAATAATTGAACAAGTAAGGTATTTCAAAGTTATATTTTGGTATAGACTCAAGTTTGTCAATTATCAAATGGGGGAGATTGTTGGCCCATTGCCTAAATGGTCACACCTGATTTTGATAATCAACAACGACTTAAGTCGATACTCAAAATATAAAAAATGCAACTAATGTTTCAGGTCGCTGAAATCAATATCAAAGAACGTACTTCCTCTACAAAAAGCTTACGAGTCATCATCCAAAAGCAATTGTATTGGAATCCAGATCGAGTCATCTTTTATATTTCTTTTGTATTTTATTTTTATTGAGTCTAGGAAATATAAATGTAAAATAGATCGAATATTACTGGCTTAGTTGATCTCCTAGTCCACTTATCCAAAAAGCCTGCCTATATCTCAAATCTATAATATCCAAACAGCCTACAAAGCCTATACAATTTGGACTCAAAAATTCTATTTTGGATTGACAGAATTCTGAAAGAACTCTGACCGAGTTCGGTCCGAGTTCGGTCTAAGAATTTTGAAAAATAGTTCCCTTTAAATCTGCATCCAACATTTCTTTACGAGATCTTTGCGTCCAAAATATGCCTGAACTCTACCCGAGTTCGGTCAGGAAAAACACTATAAATAGAGAAGGATTTTTTTTAATCACTCACTCACTATTCTCTCTATCTATTCCTGAAGTATTTTTTCGGTGATCTAAAGCTTTCACATTTCACCTATACTTCTTTTAGCCAAAGCCAGTAATGTCTTATTCGATTAAGAGTCTATGGTTTACAGAGTTGTAAAGAGGTTGCAAGTCAGAAAACATTTCAATTTTTAGAGTCGGTCGTGCGCTCCTCACCAAGCACGGTGTTGAAAAGTCGGTCGTGCACTTGTTGCCAAGCACGATGTTGTAAAAAGACGAAAACTCTCATTTAGCTTGCAAAGAGTGGATTAACAGCGGGCAAGAGTACTTGCGACTGGATTAGTCCTCTTAGAGGGAAACCAATATATATCGCAGTGTTCACTGTGTTTGATCTTCTATCTCTTATTGTAATTTAAATTACTGTCTCTTTATTCCTGTCATAGATTATAACTGTTTATTTTTTTTAATTGGTGATTATTTTTGCTACACTCGCACACACTCTATTCACCCTCCCTCTTGAGGTGCTCAACGGTCCTACAGCTATATTTTCAATATTTTAAAATGACACAAATGTGCATGTTCTTGTCTTGTACAAGTGTAACACCAGACTTGTATGACATCTTATCCAGCGAGGATGATTGATTCAGTATAGTTAAAGCGAGGACGAATAACTTACGGTATCGGGGCATGACAGCAGCCACAATCAGTGGCAGTGGCTTGCCGACGTACGGTGGAGAGGGGGCAATGGGGGTGCGTACGGCGGTATGAGGACAACGAGGACCGTACGGTGGAAGGGGCAACGGGGGGCATTAGGGGAAGAAGAAGCAGGGTATTTTTGTTATAAAATATTGGTCAAAGGAGTTGACCGTCACTCATAGACGGTTTCTCTCAAAAGTGGAGGATTTCTTACTTTATGGTAATATGGTCAGGTGTATCTTGAATTTGGATAAATAAAGTTGGGTGCAACTTAAAATTTCTTAATTCTTAGAGGGTGATGAAATTGGTGGGATCCATGAGTCTAAAGAGAAAAACTTGGCAATGATAAATATAGGGTGATTCCTTTAAGCTAAGTTATTTTATATTGTATCGGAAGTTTAAATGCTAAATTTGAAGGCTTCGTCATTTTTTGAAATGGATAGATGTCGCCGACTTTTTGCAAAAAAAACTTGGACGATGTTGAGATTGATGCGACTTTTGAGTCTAAATAGAAAAACTTGGCAATAATGAATAAGGGGTGATTCTTTTGAGCTAAGAGTATCAGAAGTTTTAATACTAAATTTAATGGCTTCGCCATTTCTTGAAATGGATTGAGGTAGCAAACTGTATGCATAATTCTTGAACGATGATGCGACCTTTAAGTCTAAATAGAAAAGTTGATAATGATGAATATGGAGTGATTCCTTCGAACAAAGTTGTATTTAAATGTTTGGGTTTGGATATTCAATTTCCAATTTTCATCATTTTAGTATTACTCATCTATTGATTTGCATACATTGATATCTTAGTTTTTTTTTGCTAAAGTTTTTGTCTATAAATATGTTAATGCAAACAATTGTATGTACATCAGTTGAAGTTTTAATCTTATACTTGTTTTCGAATTCTGATACTCTTATTCTTTACGGATGGCATTCATTTTAGTTCTTGTTGAAGTATCAGTCATTCATCAGTTGAAGTATCAGTCATTTTCCTGTTGTTGTTTTTCAGATTTTGATACTCTTATACTCTATACTTGTTTTTTGTGTTCTTGTTTTTTAGAATTTGATACTCCTACTCTTATACTCTTTACTGATGGCATTCATCATTTGAAGTATCAGTCATTTCTCTGTTGTTGTTTGTCTCTGATTTATGGACTAGTGAATTGTTTATAGCCAGGTTCTCAGTATCAGTATCGAAATTGGTATCAGAACATTTCTATGAGTATCGGGATCGGCGGTATCGGTAGTATCGGCAGTTTCGAATCAGAGTATCGAATTTTTTGGTATTGGAAAGAAAATAATTATTGACAACTTATTAACATTTTAGAAAGTATAAGTTATATATAGGAAAAAAATTTAAGTATTTCCAGCGTTGTTTCTTAGCAGTTTTGAAATTGAATGAGTCAACCTTGCCAATTGATTTACATGCAATAGATTTTTTTCTTTTACATATATTTACAACTTTGCTATGTTTTTACACCTTTGTTGATTGGTTTTTTCGTTCAATTTTCTTTGACGAATTAACCGAAAAAGTGATTCCCAATGTTGGTATCAGTCAGTATCGGGTATCAATCGGTATTAGATCCGGACATGCCAAATCAAATCGGTATCGGCCGTATCGGATTGGTATCAGCCAATACTGCAAACTATGGTTTATGGACTCTCTGATTAGATTTTTCGGATCTCTTAAGACACAATTATTGCAACATCTCTACATTTCTTTAGAGCTCTATATTTCTATGAAGTTATGACTGGTTTAGGACTCTCTGATTGGATTTTTCTGAGTTCTTAAGACACAACAGCTGCAACAACTCTACATTTCTATAAAGCTGTACATTTTTATTTTCTATGTTAACATGTCATGCACATTATTTTTGTCCCATCAAAACGGGTTTGCATAATCAAGGGGTTTAATTGGAAGCTTATGAAATTCCCCAAAATGTGGTGAAGTCTTCTTGAAGACTCTTGAAGTCTCCCTAGCCTTCTATAAGTTCTTGAATCTTCTCTGTAAATATCTAGGACCTAGACTATTCTTATAAAGTTTCAGAAGTTTCTTGTAAGGCCCTTGAGGCCCCTATAAACAAGTGAGAGTCCCATTTACTTCTCAACACCGAATCTTTTAAGCATTCTTTAATATAGTGATGTCTTTCAAGTTTGCACTCTTTCTCAATTACTCTCTTACCTTAGCAATCTAGCTAAGTTCGTTCGGAAAAGACTTGCACGGATCTTCGAACATGAAGCTTGTGTCGCTCGGGTCGTGACAAATAACTTTATATTTCTATAAAGCTATGACTGATTTATGGACTCTCTGATTGGATTTTTCTGAGTTCTTAAGACCCAATTGCTGCAATACATTTTTAAACTGGATTTCTTTTTTTCCCCGGTTCTTAAGCTTTTGTTTGTACCCAATATCTAATCTTGGAATAGCTAGCTTCTTCAAATCCTACATGTTGGTAAGTACACCATGAGTGACCGTAAACAATCTTGCATTATATTTGATTTTGCTAGCCGAACAATGGATCTAGAAAAAGTTTACTTCCTAGCTAATTAGCTTTTCCAATCAATTGCCAAACATGAAATTTGTAAAACTAAGTACTTGTAGGGGGACAAAAGAGTATGTATCCAAACACAATTTGAAACTGAAAGTGACATGATATGCACTGCATTACAAGTGGTTGAAAGTGATACTTTACACTAACAACGACTTTCATTGATCCAAATGGGTCCTAATAGTAAAAGAAAATGAACAACTTTGGAACTTAGTCAAGGGAAAAAAACAACTGAGTCGTTTTTACCAAATTATTTTTTTTAAAACTCCTAACCATGAATCCTAAACCCAACCTAAGTGAACACATGACCTTACCTGAACTGAAGTTAGAATTGTGGACTAGTACTACCTAGACTTTAACGCTTTAATTGATTGGTTTATAAGGGTCAACATTTTCTTTATTTTACTTTAATTTAAATAAAATTATTTAGTGTAATTAAATTAACTATTTTTTTTGTTACTAGCGAGGCCCAACTAAATTAAGTGAATAACCAAAATTTGATCCGAACCAACCTGATAATAACACCATAGATGAATTTATTTGAGAGTAGACTAAGAACTAATAAGTAAACTTTATTTTCTAGTCACCTCTAGGCCAAGTGGCTGAGATAAGAGGCATCTGTCCCATCTGTCCAGGTTTGAATCGGAGTGAGAGTGTATTAATCCTTCCATTTAATAAATGGTGGGAGTGGGGCCACTAGGCCAAAACAAGAATAAAACAAGAAAAAATTGAGGCAAGTACTATACGCTTATTTCTACCATTACTTTATAATTGTAATAGTACATGTTCTATTTACTAGACCCTTTACAAGATTATGATATTATAAGTTACATACAAGCGAGATTGTACTTCCTTCTTTTGGATTCGTGTCATATCATGACACATGACCACTAGTCTTGTACCGTATCAAGACTTATCTATTTTGAGTGATAACCAGGCAAGAAGCTTAAATAAGTTTTGCTTCGTTTATCATATCCTTCCTAGATAATTGGTAAGACAATTTGAAAAACTATCTTAGTTGGCTTCCATGGTAGACTCTTGAGATTTAAAAGTTCATATCTCCATCCCAACAAAGAGTTGCTCTTTTTTTCTATCCAAGCTATCTCAACAAGATAATGCCAATGAAAACCATTTGCCCATAAATTCATACTGTAAAACTCACTTGAAAATGAAAAAGTGAGAACCAAGATATTGAATATACCAAACCGATAACAACTTAATATTTGATATTCAGTTGAGTTAATGGTTTTAGATTCATCACTATTTACTTGATTATACTCATATTTCAGTACAATTAATTAGTAAATATTAATTCATTATTTTTGAACCCACCAAACAACCCAATTTAGTGAGAACTAGGACTTCGACCATTCCAAAGCTGATAACAACCTTATATGTGATAATCATATTTAGTTAATTTACACAAATCTAGAATTTCTTACATAATTAGATTAATTATTAATTATTTTGCTCAACTTAATTGAGGGAGGGCTGTAACTTTGACCATACCAAACTTTGATAATAATCTGATATGCATTATTTGTAAGCCCCCTAATTTTTTTGATAGTATTTTCAAATGGATATTTAATATTTAATTATATTTTAAAGCCAATAATGACTATAGTAGTACTATACCGTAGCTTTGATATTTGAAGCACAATAATTACCAAATTCTCAAAACTAGTTCCATATTCATATTATAGACTAGTCTACCTTCAGTTTGATATATCATGTTCCATCCAAACATGTTTTCTTGTGCTATATTTTTTATGTACAATTTTAGGGTTAAAATAATAATTTTAGTCTCTACCGTAAAATTTGACTAGTTTTCTAAATAGTAATTAAGGCCCAACCCCAATCCAATTCATTTGACCCAATATATAGTTTTGACCCTTTTCAAGCCAACTACGCACATGCCAATGGTGTGCCATTCCATTAAGTTCCCATGTGCTAATTATTTTTAATGGCATATAAGGCTCATATAGCACAATTTTAAGGTTAGAATTAATTAGAATTATTTTTGGGACTTAACCCTAGTCAACCCAGCTTAGTAGGGACCATCCTAGGTTGCCAACCCATAGTGGAACCATATTAGATTGCTTTAATTTAAATTAAGTGCAGCCATGTGTCATAAATCCTTGTATCATTGACTTAATCAAACAACCCACTATTTACTTTCTAAATTAGGAAACTCATTATTGCCCATTGAAACAAATATGCACATCTTTCAAATGGTGCGACCAAATCTCACCAAACTTTTCTAAAATATTCCTTAGACAAAACATATATAAGCCTCAAACTTTATATTTAACATAATATTTTAGTTTCCACCTCCCTCCAAAAGTTACAATCTCGAAATTCTGTCGCAATCTTGGCCGTCAATAGCACATTGTGGCGTACCAGCAGTTTTGACCCCTTTTTGACCTCCCGTGATGCTCCATAAATATTTTTTGTAAAGCTAACGTGACCTTCTATAATCCTATCAACCTTCCATATGTTCACATTCCCTTACAGTACACCAAAATAGCCCTACAAGTAAACTAAAGTTTGGGATCCAAGTCTGAATTCGTTTCAGCAGGTATATTATTTTGCATCTAGGGTTTCATATAATTTCTGACCTCATATTTTTGTGAAATCAAAACTAATAGAAAGATTTCTATATCTATTTTCACGTCCAATTGGCCATCCATACAGTTCCAAACGGTTTGGCGGGGCATCCATTCTATTAAAATGTGATCCAGAACAGACCAGTTTTGTTACGAGCCAACTTTCATATACTTCTGGGACACTTTTCAATTTTTTACATTTTTGGTTAGAAACTAGACTTCCTAAGCTTTCAAACGCATATAATTTTGCAGCGGTTTGGTTTCCTTTGATATTTATTAAAAATCTAGACATTTACCGTAATATTGAAACACCAAAATCTATGAGTTCTACGTGTCCAATTGATTTCAAACTTCGTATACCATTACCAAAATAATTGTTGTGTATATTTTGATTAAAAAACCTATTTTTATATTAATAATAGAATTTTTTATAATTAATATTTATTAAGAATTTGTCGTTTTGGGAACCAAACCATAGAACAAGTCTATGCATATTGATGTACAATCAATACAAGACTTGTACACATGTTTTTCTATGAATAAAATATATTAATTATTATTATAGAATATTTATAAATATTTCCTAAAATTAAAAGTGATATTTTTTATGTTAATAATATATGACTTTTATAGGTAGATTTAATACTATATATGTTATATTAAGTAGAGTAGTCAATAAGACTAGTTTTGGTATAAATATATTATTAAGGTCTATATATGGTAAGTCCATATGTAGTAAGTTATTAGTGCATTATTAGAAGTGGAATATTTATTATAGGCGTTCGTGACGGAAGTAGCGATAATTTTGGAGTTGGTCTGACAGACACGCAGACAAAGGTTACAGGCAAGTGTACCTTGCCAATGTTTTAGTACCTTTATTCTTTTCTTTTATTGTTGCATATTTATTTTCTAGTTCGTGATCATTGAGGACGTAGGGTTAGTTGATACTTAGCGTCCGAATTGATTCGGGTGTCGATGTCAGTATATTGATATCGGGTATCAATCCTAGGTATTGCGATGTATCATATTCGTGTTTATTGATACGATGTTCCACATAACACATACATGATTGATGATGATGATATGATATGGAGTCTGACATGAGATATTCATGGCTAGGGACTCTGTGATAGCATGTAGTACTAGCTCGTGTGACTTGTTACTGGTACATGATTCATATGTGACTTGACTGGATAGTTAGAGCATAGGGAGGAGAGGACTCTACCAAAATATCCGGCCGTCTAGACTTATGGTCATACTTCCATATTTGGGACTTGGATATTTTACTCATGGTCATTGTCTCTGTAGCAGAGATATAGCTTTGTTTACTAGTTCGCCCATCAATATCACAGCAAGATGCCATGGGTGATTGCCAATATTGCGGAGCCTGGTATTAGGATTGTCCTCAACTCTATATTTGTACTTAGATGGTTATGGTACTTACCTTTCATTTTATAGATATTTTATTTACTGTTACATTGACACGTCTTTATGTACCTTGCTATGTCCCCGAGGACCTGGTGACCACTCCAGGTAGTCGGTCATGCAGGAGTAGTTCAGCGATACGGTAGTTTTACTATATCAGAGTTGTCACGCCCCGATCCCGCAGAGTCCTTTCGTACTCACTTCGGACTCTGTGAGACCATTCATCCTCGCTTGGGCATGATGTCGTGCAAGCCTAAGTTGCGCTTGCACAAGGCCAAGACCTGTACAATGACAAACTAGACAAGATAGACAATAACGCAGCGGAACAAAATACAGATATTTGAAGTAGCAGCGGACATATTATAGATTGAACACATGGTAGTAGAAACAAATCTCTTTATTGATTTTATTTGAACAAATTACAAGCTCCCAATTCTCTCTAACACAATGCTTACATTCTCTCAGAAACATTACAGATTACAATGATCTCGTTCCATACATTACATCCCTTTATATACAAAACCAACTATTTGCAACAGATGTCCATCTTTTGGCATCGCTTCTAATTTCTGGCTCCTTAGGATGAGGCTCGGGCTATCACTTTGGACTGTCCATCTCGATTCGTCTTGCACCTACGTGCAGACTGATGATGGATCAGTATATCAACATAATGGTGGTTGTGAACAAAGGCTACATTTGTCTGAAACGATTACTAATTCATTTAGTAAAAAATATTTTTTGTGATGTGATCTTGCTACTTTTACCTATGTTCATTTCATGCAGTACAGAGTCAGATTACATCTTTTGAAAACATCTTTGAAAAGCCACAGTTCTTTTCATTTCATTCAAGCATATAAGGTACTAATCATTCTTGTGAAGTGCGCAGCTTGCTTCGTGAGCTATATCATTTCTCAGGGACAAAAGCATTATTATTCTTTTCTCTTATTCAAGACATTCTCAGGGCCAGTTACAAGCACGATTATCAGATGTTTTCTTTAAAAGGGACACAACAATTTTTGGCAATAATTTATTCTTTAAGCAACTTATGTTCAGGAAACTTAGCAACGAATGTATCACTTTTCAGTGATTCTTACCATAGCCGACGGTCTATCCCTGCAGAAGACAAGGATTAGCATAAACATAATATAACCAGTATTTTTTCCGTTCGCCTCTGCATTGTTAGCTCTTATTAAAACATCTATCGACTCATACAACCCGATTGGCAGCTGTGACTCAAGTCTCAGCTCTGCACTAGTACGTAAACATACCAGCAGTTGTGACTCTCTGAGTTAGCTATGCACTGATATTCAAACATACTAGCAGTTGTGGCTCAGGGTTCAGCGCTTCACCAATCCACGCCTATCTACATGATGGTCCATGGTTATTTCCATTCTTAGCAGTTGGAACGTTCTAGCCCATCTCACTAATAGACTGACACCCCCTATGACTACGGGGATTTCTAGCCCAAGTGTCATGTACTCTCCTAGGCTGATCGATCCCAGTACCCTTGAACTGATCTAGAGATTACATCCTTGTGCACAAGTTATCCGGACCGGCACTATGAATGTAACATCTTTCAATTAACTCTTCTTGTTAACAATTTATCGATCAATCAACAGACATATTCCATCCATCTTTTTTTTTCATATAATCGAGCCAGTAGCTCTACTCTTTTCTCTATGCAGACAAGCCGTATCATCTCTTTTAATAGCACAATGTGCCTTCTCTATATTTCTCTGTCTTTATAGCATACGATCGAGGGACAATGAATAATCTCATTTAAGCAAGCATGATAACAAGCATGAACTCTACTCTTGATAACTTACTATTCAGGAATATACAATCATTCTCTTTTCTCTTTTTATTAGCATGGCCACAGTTCATTAACTTAGGGCAACATATCTAACTTTTTGCATGGCATCATCTCATTTGATTTAACAAGGCAACAATTCATTTCTTATTATCAGGCAACAATCTTCTTCTTAGCATACAAGTTATCTCTTTTCTTGCTCTTAGCATGGCAACATGTGGATTCTCTTAAGCTATATACTCAACGATTACCATATTCTTATTAGCAAAAGCATTTAATCAAAAACTCAGATTCTTAATAGCGTAAGCGAATCATAAAATGCGTCTTTGTCACTCACCCAGATTAATTATCTTCTTTGCAGAGCCAGCAATTCGATCTCTCTGTTTATCTAGTGCCTTCGTGGAGTGGGGCACTACATAATTACCTACCGAGAAGAAGTTTTGTCCTCGAAACTTAAAGAAAAACTTACCATATCTATAGCAGTGATAGTCCTCATCCTTCGCCATCATCAATCCATAAAAATCTCAGTCCAGATCATGTCAAAACTCATGTTCAATAAATATCTCAATCTCAATCAATTAAATCGATAAAATATATACCGACATCATAAAAATATTTATGGACTTATAGTATGGAACATTCATCTCATCGATGATATCAGACAGGCAAGAAAATTTCAATCAGGAGAACATCTTCGAATTCAATCGAATCAACAATTGGCCAGAGGATCGTGTTACTCTGATACCATTCTGTCATGTCCCGATCCCGCAGAGTCCTTTCGTCCTCGCTTCGGACTCTGTGAGACCGTTCGTCCTTGCTTTGGCGTGATACCGTGCAAGCCTAAGTTGCGCTTGCACAAGGCCAAGACATGTACAATGACAAAGTAGACAAGATAGACAATAAAGCAGTAGAACATAATGCAGATATTTGAAGTAGCAATGGACATATTGCGGATTGAACGCATGATAGTAGAAACAAATCTCTTTATTGATTTCATTTGAACAGATTACAAGATCTCAATTCTCTCTGACACAATGCTTACATTCTCTCAAAAATATTATAGATGACAATGATCCCGTTCCATACATTACATCCTTTTATATACAAAACTGACTCTTTGCAATAGATGTCCATCTCTTGTCATCTTTTCTGATTTCTGGCTCCTGAGGATGAGGCTCGGGCTATCGCTTTGGACTATCCATCTCGATTCATCTTGTACCTGTGTACAGACTGATGATGGGTCAGTATATCAACATACTGGTGACTGTGAACAAAGGCCACATTTGTCTTAAACGATCACTAATTCATTTAGTAAGAAAACATTTCTTGTGATGTGATCCTGCTACTTTTACCTATGTTCATTTCATGCAGTACAGAGTCAGATTACATCTTTTGAAAACATCTTTGAAAAGTCACAGTTCATTTCATTTCATTCAAGCATACAAGGTACTAATCGTTCTTGTGAAGTGCGCAACTTTTTTCAAGAGCTATATCATTTCTCAGGCGCAAAAGCATTATCATTTTTTTATCTTATTCAAGACATTCTCTAGGTCAGTTGCAAGTACGATTATCAGATGTTTTCTTTGAAAAGGACATAACAATTCTTGGCAACAATCTATTCTTTAAGCAACTCATGTTCAGAAAACTTAGCAACGAATGTATCACTTTTCAGTGATTCTTACCATAGCTGACGGTCCATCCCTGTATAAGACAAGGATTAGCATAAACATAATATAACCAACATTTCTCTTTTTCGTCTCTGCATTATTAGCTCTTAGCAAAACATCTATCGACTCATGCAATCCGATAGGCAGTTGTGAATCAAGGCTCAGCTCTGCACTAGTACGTGCACATACCAGCAGTTGGGACTCTGTGGGTCAGATATGCACTGATATACACACATACTAGCAGCTGTAGCTCAAGGTTCAGCTCTTTACTATCCACGCCTATCTACATGATGGTCCAAGGTTATTCCCATTATTAGCAGTTGGAACGTTTTAGCCTATCTCACTAATAGACTGATACCCCCTCTGACTGCGGGGACTTTTAGCCCCAGGTGTTCTGTTCTCTCCTAGGCCAATCGATCCCAGTGCCCTGGAACCGATCGAGAGATTACATCCTTGTGCACAAGTTTTTCGGATTGACACTATGAATGTAACATCTTTCAATTAACTCTTCTTGTTAACAATTTATCGATCGATCAGCAGACATATTACATCCATCTCTGTTTTTTTCATATAATCGAGCCAGTAGCTCTACTCTTTTCTCTATACGGACAAGCCGTATCATCTCTTTTAATAACATAATATGCCTTCTCTATACTTCTCTGTCTTTATAGCATACGATCGAGGGACAATGAACAAACTCATTTAAACAAGCATGAACTCTACTCTTGATAACTTACTATTCAGGAACATGCGAGCATTCTCTTTTCTTTTCTTTTTTAGCATGGCCATAGTTCATTAACTTATGGCAACATATCTAACTTTTAGCATGGCATTATCTCATTTGATTTAACAAGGCAACAATTCATTTCTTATTATCAGACAACAATCTTCTTCTTAGCATACAAGTTATTTCTTTCCTTGTTCTTAGCATGGCAGCATGTGGATTCTCTTATAAGCATACTCAATGATTATCATCTTGTTATTAACAAAAGCATTCAATCAAAAAACTCAGATTCTTATTAGGCGTAAGAGAATCATAAAATGCGTCTTTGTCCACTCACCCAGATTAATCGTCTTCTGTTGCAGAGCCACTAATCCGATCTCTTTGTTTGTCTAGTTCCTTCGCGGAGTAGGGCAGTACAAGAGTTCAGGTACTTTATGTGCTTTCATATTTTATCTATTATTTATATTCCGGTATTTAGCTTAGTTTTGTAGACCTATATTATTCTTCGGGTCTACTCAAACACGTATGCTATTGGGTTGCAAACCATGACACATATTGTTTATTCTTTATATTATATTTTTTGTTGATTAAGATAGATATATGTTAGTTGATTTGATAGATAGATTAAGAAAAACCAAGACAGCTTATACGTATTCGAGCTGGACTGGAGTCCACTTGATACGTAGTTGGCATGTATATATAACGTAGTACTGAGTATTTTGGGACTGGGATGTAACATTATTATTATTATTATTATTATTATTATTATTATTATTATTATTATTATTATTATTATTATTACTATTAATATTAGTATTAATATTATTATTAATCATAATAATTATTTGTATGTAGTATGTTACATCACAACACACACCCATATCACTATTGAACATACCTTGGAAGCAATGGACATTATCGTTGTATATAGTTGTCCAAGTACAAGAAGAATTTTTTTATAGCTATTTTTTAATTAAAATATTAATTCACGTATTTTAGAATGAATAGTTAAGATATATAAGAGTTATGTTTCTAACTATGTAATTGCAATTAATATATGCTCAAAATATATTCAGTATAATCGTTCTAGCCAATGTTTATCAATGTCTTAGTGAGTCATCGATGTATAAAAAATGGACAACTAAAAAAAATTGTATTGAATTTATTATTTCTAAAATAAATATAAATAATTATATAATTATATGTCACTATTAAAATAATATAAATATTTACTATATTTGTTTTTTTCCTATGTGGCCATGTTCTTCTCTCACTTGAAATTGCATACGCAATACACATGTGTCCCGATCCCTTGTATCATATAAGTAAAATATATAAGCTAATAATCTAATTACAGAAGGAAGAACTATAAATAATTTTCATAAGTGAAGAACAACAATTGATACTTAATAGAACTTTAAGGCCATATTATATTGAATGGCCTATTTGGTAAGAAAAAAATTAGAATTAAAAGAAAACAATACAATAATTATTTTGCTAAATAACAAAAATATAATATCCTAAAAGAGGATCCATAAATGTTGGCAAAAAAACACTACTAAATAATAGTTAATCAAGTTATCAGGAAC
The DNA here is from genome assembly GCA_029216955.1 of Iris pallida. NCBI lineage: Eukaryota > Viridiplantae > Streptophyta > Magnoliopsida > Asparagales > Iridaceae > Iris > Iris pallida. The sequence continues at coordinate 99,395 of JANAVB010032899.1, forward strand.
CTTCTTTTTTCTATTTTTGGATTTCTATCCTATGTGTTGAGCCCTTCTAAAAGGATTTCTATGTCTACGTAATATTTTTTCTTGTAGAAATTCAACTATAATGCGTAACTATTTTTTATTCCTAATAAGACTTTCATGTGTAACTTTTTTTTTGAAACACACTTAGATTCATTATCAAATGTCAGCAGTAGAGAAAACCAAATTACATGTATCAATATCAGCTGTTATGAGCTGTCGAATACAAAGATATGGGGAAAGGATATGGGCATTCATGTCTATCGATAAAGCTTCCTCGGCTAATTTGTCTGCAACTTTGTTTCTATATCTGCGGGTGAAGGAGAACTTCAACTTCTTGTCTAATAGAAATTGATCACATATATGGGTTGTCAAGTATTGTAACTTCCATGGGATTAAGTCATCTTTTCCTTGAAGAATCCTAATGACATCGATGGCATCCGCTTCAACAATAATCTCACGGTTACGAAATCTCTTAGCTAGCTTTATACCTATTTTGAAGGCATGGAGCTCTGCTTTGATACTAAGTCCTCAATCAAGAGAGCTATAAGAGACCCATGTAAAAGTTGTAATGAAACTGCCATGTGGTCC